>JARQOD010005079.1:0-49849 GCA_033576555.1 Oophaga sylvatica
TGCAAACTATTTTCACTTTTATAAAAACTTATATACATCTTCTTTTGTTGCGGTAAACCCTGTCTGGGTCCTACCGTTCTTCACATTTTCTTGCAGACTTCAGTTACACTTTCCATCCCAGGGGCTGGAACAATGCGATGATCCCTAGATCCCATGACAAATAGGTCGTGGCCTGCTATCAGGGTTTGGGTCGCTACAGTCCTCGTGCGAACCACTAGGGGCGCAACGGGTATGTCATCCTTGTGAAATTCTGATGGCATCTCTGCTGGTGCCGCCACGTCCGGCGGTATAACTTGCGACTTAAACGGGGTCGCGGTTTGCGATTTGGCGCGAGATACTGGCAGAGTAGAGTATGCAGGGGGCGCTTCCAACTGTGATATTCTCTTCTGGGGCGATGCCGGGGCACGGCCTGATGCAGCGGGAGCTCGGGACTGTGACGCGCTGGCAATGGTGACGTTACCTGCGTCGGGGACGGGGTCACGGACGATTGTGACATTTAAGGCATACCATCCTTTCATACCCCAGTGCCGTGTATAGGTTACTATGTCCCCATTGATTAGGTCCCTCCCGGGATGGCCGATGGGCAGGTGGGATTCTACGTCCCTGTGATTGACAAAGACCCCTGGGTAGAGGCCCGGTTCTCTAATGAAGCCCCAGCCCTTCCGGAGCTGGAACTCTGTCACACACCCCTGCCGCCGCGGTTCCCTTAGAGTACCTTTTTCCCGGCGGACACTTTCCTTATCCGCAATCAGCTGCTCGTACTGCCGCTACCGATTCCGCTGCGCTTCCCGCTCTTCCTCCTGCCGGCGTCGCTGTTCCTCTTCGCGACGCTGCCACTCACGTTCCCACTGGGCGGCGTAGGCGACGTCATCCAGGCGCGCCATCTCATCCCAGTCGACGTCTGGTAATGATGGACAGGACCCCTCCGGTGTCCCTACCGGGGATCGATCATCTGCTGCGGCCTCCTGGCCGGGCGGGCGCTCCGGAACTGGCGGTACCTCCTCAACCTCCTTCGCCTCCACCGCTTCATCGGTGGGATCAGGGTCGGTACTTTTGGGGGTAGCCTCCGGTTGCTCCTTAGCCTTGGGCAGCAGAAGTCTTGGTAGTTCAAATCGTGGGGGGTCGTCGAGGGGAGAGAACACCGCGTCCCACAGCCGCCGCTGTATCAGGGTACGCCGGCGTCTCTCGATCTCCTCCATGCCAGGTTGTTGCGAAATCATCTTCTTTAACCTGGCATTTTCCTCTCCAATCTCCAGCAAGGCTTGCTGCAGGTGCAGGACCACAGATGGTTCTGGTTCTAGTGGCAGCTTGGCTGGGGAACGGGGCCTGCCTTCCACCGCTTCCCTGCTCGGCTGCACACGTCCTGCCTCCATGATGTTCCAGAACAGTCTCTCTTCTTCTTTCAGAGCCGTCCGGTCTCTTCCGTGGAGGCGGGGTTTGCGTCTCCTCCTCTTCGCAGGGAAGGTGAAGAGGAGGCGGACCTCCTTTGCTGTAGGGCAGGATCGCATGTTGTAATAGCACTTTGAGAGGGCAGGCATTCTCTTCGCGCCACAGGTGGGCACACGCCCACGAATCCACGCCCACCTTCTTCTCCAGCGCCTGAGGGCGCGAATTTGGCGGCAAAATGGCGGATTTTAGCGCCAAAAATAGCAAACAGTCCTTTTTCACAAAAACACCTCCACAGGCACACAGGGCTCGCAATTTTGCGAGTTTCGCATCCTGTTCGTGACGCCAAATTGTCTTGACCCGCCACCACAATTGTGGTTTACCAGAGCAATGGGGTACTCAGAGCCGAGCCCATGGAAGTCTATGGGGTTGTCACAGGTAGCGGTGACTCGGTCTGTGGCCCTGGCGGTCAGGCGTATGTTGGGGGGGAATATTTACAGGGGATAGGTATATATACAGTTCGTGACGCCACCTGTAGTTCTCTGATCACTAAGACCAGCGCTGCTGTAGATCTCTGAGGGGATGGTGAGGCAGCTAGATGTCGGGTCCCCTACAGGTGGGACTCTTCCCTCAGGTCGATAGTTATGGTGGGGTTGTGCAGGGATGCAATCAAATAACTCAGTCTCACACCATCCAGCGTCTTTCCATACCTTTTACTTGTCAGATGTTAAGGCAGGTCCCAGGGAGGCTGGTCGGGTGGAGGATGTGCTTTGAGATAACAGCTGAACAGGTTATGGGCCTCCTTCACTTTCAAAATTGTGAGTCCGACTAGCATAGAGCCAAGTCCACTCCGAATACTCCAGCTAACTCCTTAGCTGTACTGCCCTGTCAGTTTTGTGGTCGGAGCCTTCCTTTGAGAGAGCTGAGTTCCTGCTGTTGTCGTGCACTGACTCAAGGTCCCCACTCTCCCTGACCCCAGTTACGTACCGACACTCCAGGGGCTGCTTTCTGCAACCTAAGGTCCAGTAAGCCTCTGGTTTTTCTATCACTATGCCTGGAGCTATAGTGACACTTCGGTCCCCAGTGACCGGTAACAATGTGCAGGATAATCCAATCCTAAATGCACTGCTATATCTTCTTCCACTGCGCCTTTCGCCCTGTCCGCGCTTGTAGCATAAGCACTCCACACTTCCAAAGGCTATGCAGGTTAATTCCTTCTTGCTTCTTCCTTAGAGCTCGCTACAGATGCTCAGTATTCTCCTAGTTCAGGAGCACGTCGACTGAACTTCACTGTCCTTGGGACAGGCGACTGAAGCTTCTGCTGCTACCTCTTCCATGAGTCCAGACTGAAACTGAAACTGACTGACCTCTCTGTCCGAAGACAGGAAACTCACTCACTGGCTGACTGACTTCACTAGCCTTTATAACCTATGGGTGTGTCTAAGTGTGTGATGGAGTGAATGTTTATTGAGCATTAAACTGTTACCTCTCCACACATCCTCCAGGGTACTGCGTGTGCCTTCACACCAGGACTACACAGTTCAGCTCTAATTGTTTAAATACTGTAGCTGCCCCGGGGTGTTGGGGTTCCCCATTGACAACCAGTAAATTTTCACGGGCTAGACTCAACGTAGGGGCCGCGTAGTTGCGCCTTAACAAATTTGTCACCTGTCACATTTAAGTATTACAATTCAGGTCCCGGTGTCAAATCTTCCATCTCCCCAACTAACACTTCGATAGGAGAGGGGTTTTCCTACTCCACCGAAGGCAAAGGTAATACTGCCCACTGCACACATGTGTTATGCATAGTGAGACTGATAGTAGCCAACAAAGTAGCTAACAAAGGCCACTTGTGATCGCCCTATCAGCGTAGGAACAATGCTACTCAAAAGATCTGCCATGATCCTGGACAAAATCTTGATATAATGGTCAATGAGTGAGAATGTACGATAGGATCCAGGCAGATGTGAAGGTTTGTTTGGTTTTAGTAGCAACTTCATGTGTGACATGTTTGAATGGCTGGGCAACCCTCCTGTCTCCAATATATGATTGAAGGTGCGTACCAATGTGGACGGGATATCCTCACTCAATAATTTTAATAATTTGGCTGTAAACCCGTCAGATCCTGGAGCTTTCCCGTATTTAAAGTAACTTATCGCCGCTGTCACTTCCGTCACCTCAATTTGTTTTTTTAAAAGGAGAAGCTGATAGTTTGTGATGGATGGTAACCGTATTCCATCTACAAAGGTGTTACCCTCCTCACTATCCGTATGTTCCACCTTATATAAGTCTGAGTAGTATTCTTGTAGAATGGTGTTTATGGTTCGAGGGTCTGTGTTCATGATCCCATGTTTATTCGTTAACGCTGTAATATGTTGATGACGAATGTGATTTCCTTTCGCTAGTCGTGCTAATAGTCTCCCTCATTTGCTACCATAACGATATACATCGGCTCTATAATTGTTATTACTGCTTCTCTCTCGTCGATATACCCATACGTGTAAGTCAACCTTAGCCTGCTTACATCTATTTTTAACCTGTGTTGATGAACTTGTCTTGTTTGCCGTGTACCTATCGCGTAATATCCTGCTAGCCTGCGAGTAGTTTGTCGCCATCTTCTTTTTTAGCGTTGTCTGATAACCTATTAGTTTCCCGCGCATTACTCCCTTCCCTGCTGCCCATAAAAGTTCCGGCCTATCCCTAGTATCTCCATTATCCCTTACATATTAAAAACACCATTGCTTCACATGATGTCGAAACTTCTCATCCATTAACAAATAGGTCGGGAAGCGCCAAGTTTGGTTTGGCCCCATCTGCACCATATCTGGCAGGGTCACTGATACGGGCGCGTGGTCATATATAGCTACGCTGTGCACATCTGCCTCTTCCACTCCCCTTAATAGCTCCTGTGCTAGCAATATATAATCTATTCTGGACCAAGAGTCATGTGGCGCCGAATAGAATGAATATTCACTGCCATCTGGGTTCAGGTGTGTCCAAATGTCTACAAAGTTACTCGTGTCTAGCAAGGGTTATTATAAACGTGTGTCATGTGATCGCACATTCATTCGCATCGACCTACAGTTCTTCACTGGTTCGATTCACCATATTTAAGTCACCACCGTGGGTGGTTTTAATGCTCTCCTATCGGCCTGATATGCTTGGATACCTGGGATAAATTCAGGAACGTCTCCAAACTCCCTACTCACATGTCAGCGCAGGAACCGTAAGAGGGAACGTGCTTGTTTTGTTGCGCATAGGTGGAGTTTTATACAGTAAATGATTACTGCTGTCTTATTTTTGCGTCCCAAGGGCAGAATAAGTCTGCGTAACGTTACATTTTACAGACACTCATATAATAGACACACGCTACCCTAACCGTGACACAAGGAAGGTATTGTTGTCGGATAAAGCCGCCATTTTAGCGTCACTGTGCTGTTAATTCAGTTTGGGACAGAACGCTGCTCTGCTGACTCTGAGGGACAGTTAGAGATTGCGATTTTGTGTACTGTGCTTTAGGCAGGCTACTTTACCAACCGCTGTGTACATCTTCCTTTTGCCTTGCAGTGTTTTTTTCACAGCTCTGCAAGGTGTGTGTGTGAGTGCAGGTGACGCGCTGCAGTTTGCTCGGCATACAACGCTGTATGTAGGCATCTGCACATGTCACTCTCACACTCTTTTTTTTTTTTTTTCTTTAGTGTAATTCTTGCTGCTCCATTCAATTGAAATTATAGTGTGACGTGCTTCCATCCGTATCCAATACATTGGTTGAAAACACTGTAGAAGGACACAAAAAGCCCTTTCACAGCTAAGAGTTGTGTTCACTGTAGTCTGAGATTTTAATTTATTCAATTTTGATCACGCTCAAGTTACTTCTTCAAGCAATGCTGCTTGTACTCTGCTGAGCGTGTCTTACTGCCTCATCCTTGTCATTTTTCTCGAATTGGTGTACATGTACATCAAAGTAGTCTTCATTTTGATCGAAATCCAAGCAGGTACCCGGACACTCTATGGCTGCTTTTGTACGGTGGACTGGCTCCAACATTCAATAAGACTTAAGATGCAATCGGGCACCTTGTCAAGGCCCAATCCTCTTCTCCCTCTGATATAATAATAATAATAATCTTTATTTATATAGCGCCAACATATTCCGCAGCGCTTTACACTTTAACAGTTTCAAAACACAAGTCATAGGTAACAACGTTAACAATACAATAATTAAAGCAAAATAAGCCGACCCTGCTCGTGAGAGCTTACAATCTACAATGAGGTGGGGGAGATACAAAGTACAGGTGTGTATATATAATGGTGCATTTCCAATGATGGTCCAGCCATCTTGAGGGAGTGAGGCATGGATGGAGGTAGTGAATGGGCTCCACATACACACTTAAACATAGAACGACTTTGGTTATTGAATGTGATAGGCCACTCTGAACAAATGTGTTTTGAGGGAGCGCCTGAAACCAGGCAAATTGTGGATAGTCCTAATTTCTTGTGGTAGAGCATTCCAGAGGATTTGCGCAGCGCGGGAGAAGTCTTGGAGTCGGGAGTGGGAGGTACGGATTACTGCAGAGGTTAGTCGAAAGTCATTTGCAGAGCGCAGCAGTCGGTTAGGCCGATAGATAGAAATGAGGGAGGAGATGTAGGGGGTGCTGCACTGTGGAGAGCTTTGTGGGTGAGAACCAGTACTTTGAATTGGATCCTATAATGAATGGGCAGCCAGTGTAAGGACTGGCGAAGAGCGGACGCGTCCGAGTACCGATTAGCCAGATGGATGACCCTGGCTGCTGCATTAAGGATGGACTGGAGAGGGGATAGTCGAGTAATGGGGAGGCCAAGTAATAGAGCATTGCAGTAGTCCAGGCGGGAGTGGATCAATGCTACAGTGAGGGTTTTTGTTGTTTCCATGGTGAGAAAAGGGCGGATTCTAGAGATGTTCTTTAGGTGTAGACGGCAAATATCTAACAAACAGGTCATGCTGGAGAGACTTGCACCTACTGCCACTCAGGGTCTTCAGCTCCTTTGTGAGAAACTAATGTTTGGCCAGCCAGTATATCAAATAAAGTTCATGAGAAATGGGAACTGTGGTTGGCTTCACTTTTGGTACTGGGTGCTAATACCAAACCATGGTGTGGCATTCAATGGATATTCCTGGCTGGTTGGAGACAAGCTCATTCCCACAGAAAAGTACCAGAAAGCTAAGGAGATGGTGGCCTCTCTCAACATGAAGGAGTTTGCTCGTTGTCTAGGAGACCGACCACCCCTGCTGTGTACCTTGTCAACGTTGTGTTGAAGCTTGCAAGGATTAAGAGGTTACAGTGGTAAGTCTGGTTTTTACTAAAGATCCTGCTGTGTATTATAGTTTTTATGCTTAAAAAAATTTTTTATCTTAGGAATGTTAAATAAATTTTTCCTTTTTTTTTTAAATACAATGTATCTTATGAATGTTAAATATTTTATTTTTTTTTGATAAAATAAAATGTATCTTATGAATGTTAAATAACCATTTTTTTTTTTTTTTTTTTCAGGTATTTGATCTACCGTAGCTAGTTGCTGATCGTTGACTCTACACCCCTCTCCCCAGAATGTTACTCGGGTTATGGGGAGAAAATCACCGCTATTCCAGACTGATTTCATGTTAATGTGTCTGGCTCTTACACAGCACACAGCACTTGATGTTAGTTTATCTTTTTCCTAAATTATTTGTTACACTGCCCTTCTCACATTTAATTTGCACTTTTTTTTTTAAGCACAAGTTTTTTTACACTTCCTTGTTCTGTAAGTAGGCTTAATGGTTAAATGTTTTATACTAGATGTAAATATGTAACATGTAAATTTTATATTAAGATTTTGCAAATTATTAGGTACACACCATCAGGCTCTTTCGTCCCTCTCCCTTAGAGTAGTGGTAATATATCGGACCCCAGGCTCGCCCACACAGTTCCTTGACCACTTCTCTGCCTGGCTGCCGCACTTTCATGTCCTCAGAAGTACCAACCCTTATCCTTGGAGACTTCAACATCCCCATTAACAGCCCTACTTCCACACTCAAAACACATTTGTTCAGAGCGGCCTATCACATTCACTAATCAAAGTCATTCTACGTGTAACTGTGTGTGTGTGTAGCCCATTCACTATCTCCATCCATCCCTCACTCCCTGAAAATGGCTGGACCATCATTGTAAATAAACCATTGTATATAAACAACTGTACTTTGTAGCTCCCCCACATATTTGTAAATTGTAAGCTCTCACGAGCATGTGCGGATTATATTGCTTTCATTATTGTATTGGTAACGTTGTTACTTATGACTTGTGTTCTGAAACTGTTAAACTGTAAAGCGCTGCGTAATCTGTTGGCGCTATATAACTAAAGATTCTTATTAAGCGTTCACGGGTCCATGTGGAGGTAGACCGTGACGGCTCCTGCAACGATGTTTCTGAGGAAATGGAGAAGGAGGAGTCAATGTGTACAGACTTGATTCCCGCAATCCTTGTAGTTGCCTGAACACGTACAGCGCCACTCGCAAGATCTGTACCCGGCTCCACAACATTGACCCAATGGGCAGTAAGGGAAAGGTATCGTCCCTGGCCATGGGTACTGGTCCACGCAGCGGTGGTCAGGTGGACATTGCTACTGACGGAGTTTAGTAGCGCATGTTTAATTTTAACCTCAACAACATGCTTTTGCAGACCAGGGACGGCTTGCCTGCTGAAATAAAATCAGCTTGGCACATTGTATTGTGGGACTGCCAATGCCATTAAGTTCCGTAAACTGTCAGTCTCCACCAGCCTGAATGACAGCATTTCAAGGGACAGGAGTTTTGCAATGCCAGCATTCAGAGCTTGTGCTCGTGGATGGTTTGCCGAGATTGGGCCTACACCCGATACGCCACAATCTGACACCCACAGATAAACAAGCCATAAAATCTCTGAAAGATAACCCCAACATTATTATTAAACCAGCAGATAAGGGGGGTGCTATCGTTATTATGAATAAGACCCAATCTATTGCCGAAATTCATAGACAACTGTCAGTTAACCTAACCTACAGACAACTCAATTGTGACCCTACATTTTACATCTGTCAAAAAATTGATCGTATCCTGACAAAACATCTTTAATTGATCACCATAGACTGTAAGACTATGACATTCCTTAATATTCAATACCCCATCACCCCTGTTTTCTACACACTCCCAAAAATCAACAAAAAACTACATTATCCACCCGCATACCCTAGAGGGATAATTCTCCGTGTTCTACAGTATCACCCAAATGTTTAACATGTTGCCTAATTCCTATGTATATATATTCTTCACCCTATGTATTTATTGTATATATTGTATATATTATACATTGTCATTGACTGTAAATTTTTCTATCTCTTCCAGCGACTATTTGATAAAGGCCACTGCGTTGCCCAAAACGTCAGTCAGTAGTCTCATAGCTATTTTCTTTTTTCACATCAAGTGTGCAATAAAAATTTCAAATTTAACCATGACATATGCAGTTAAACTTGTGCAGTGATTCTCTATAGACTGTACATCTTCAGTGTGTCTTTGTAACTCAACTACGTGTTTTCTCCGCACATGTTTACACATATTTGTGGTATTGAGGTTACTGTCACTTTACCTCTTTTTACTTTTTGATTACACAGCTTGCATTTGACATAGCAAATATCATCTGCAAGTGTCTGAAAAAAGGACCACGCAGTGCAAGTCCTGGGAGCGTCCGTTTAGACTTTTGGAAGAGAAATCCGAACAGGTGCCAAAATGGAGGCTACAGGCAACAGAGTATGCAGCCTAACTCTCCCTCCTGTTTGTACCGTTGGGGCAATCGCTTCCTCAGAGCTGCTACCACCACCTTCCTGTTCCTCACGCCATGTTGGGTCTTGGACCTCATCATCTCCACTAACCTCTTCCAACACCTGCTGCTGTTGGATGGTCTGGCCACCACCATGCTCAACAGAAACTGGCACCTGAGTCTCATCATCATCAGATGCGTTCTGCGGTGTGCTGACCATCGGCACTGTCTCACCCGCCTCTTCAGATTCAGAGAGACACAGCTGTTGCGCATCACTGCATACTCCCTCTTCTTCACATTCCAGAATGCTGCTTGGCTGTGCCCCTGTTTGCAAACCAACAGATTCTGAGAACAGAAGCAGAGACTCAGCTGGCTCCTGTACAGAACTCTCTGACTGACTGGGCAATTTGACAGGCGGTGAAGAGACAGATGGTTGATCAACAGTGCTGTGTTCCTGAGAGGAGGTGGAAGCAATTGAAGTCGATGCATTGGACCCTGGGCTCCAACACCGCCAGTTGTTGCCTGTAAGTGCTGTTAGCACAGTCAACACTTGCTCCTGTGTTACTGGGGTTGAGTAATGGCAGCTGTTCCCCTGCTGTGTGTACGACAAAAAGTCATGCTGCCTCCACCCTGTCCTCCTCTCATCCCTGGGCTCCAACACCGCCAGTTGTTGCTCGGAAGTAATTGGCACGGGTACTGACTCATGCCCACCCTGGTTACAGCACCACAGCTGTTTCCTGGCAGTGTCAACATAAATTAGCCTCAAATAAGTTGTCCTGTCATGTTACATTCCGGTTATCCGACTCTATGGTGCCTGCAGTTTAGGTGATTCCTATGTGTGCTGTGGGATATGTAAATAAAGGCTCTTTCCATTGTGAAAATAGGACAAGCACCCACTGTAGGACTGTGTGATTTGGTAACTGCAGACGGCTTGCGGCCTGTCAACTTACATTTTCATGGGTGCCTTATGGTACCCGTCCGAGTTCCAGTACCGTCAGCTGGTTCTCCACAGTGCCTTTGGCCTAGGTGCCTCCATCTCGGTATCCGAGTTCCTGCAATGTCTGCTTGTCCTTGGTAGTGCTTTGGAGCACAGGTACCTCCTGCTTAGTAACCGTGTCCCAGTAACGTCAGCTGGTCCTCTGTTGTGCCATTGGCTCTTTTCCTTCTGCTGCCCCTCCGGGTTCCAGCACAGTCAGCTGGTCCTCGTTACTTGCATTGGCTCTTGTACCTTCTGCTACCCGTCGGGGTTCCAGTGCCGTCAACTGGTTCTCCGCAGTGCCTTTGGCCTAGGTGCCTCCATCTCGGTATCCGAGTTCCTGCAATGTCTGCTTGTCCTTGGTAGTGCTTTGGAGCACAGGTACCTCCTGCTTAGTAACCGTGTCCCAGTAACGTCAGCTGGTCCTCGGTTGTGCCATTGGCTCTTTTCTTTCTGCTGCCCCTCCGGGTTCCAGCACAGTCAGCTGGTCCTCGTTACTTGCATTGGCTCTTGTACCTTCTGCTACCCGTCGGGGTTCCAGTGCCATCAACTGGTTCTCCGCAGTGGCCTTTGGCCTAGGTGCCTCCATCTCGGTATCCGAGTTCCTGCAATGTCTGCTTGTCCTTGGTAGTGCTTTGGAGCACAGGTACCTCCTGCTTAGTAACCGTGTCCCAGTAACGTCAGCTGGTCCTCGGTTGTGCCATTGGCTCTTTTCCTTCTGCTGCCCCTCCGGGTTCCAGCACAGTCAGCTGGTCCTCGTTACTTGCATTGGCTCTTGTACCTTCTGCTACCCGTCCGGGTTCCAGTGCCGTCAACTGGTTCTCCGCAGTGCCTTTGGCCTAGGTGCCTCCATCTCGGTATCCGAGTTCCTGCAATGTCTGCTTGTCCTTGGTAGTGCTTTGGAGCACAGGTACCTCCTGCTTAGTAACCGTGTCCCAGTAACGTCAGCTGGTCCTCGGTTGTGCCATTGGCTCTTTTCCTTCTGCTGCCCCTCCGGTTTCCAGCACAGTCAGCTGGTCCTCGTTACTTGCATTGGCTCTTGTACCTTCTGCTACCCGTCCGGGTTCCAGTACCGTCAACTGGTTCTCCGCAGTGCCTTTGGCCTAGGTGCCTCCATCTCAGTATCCGAGTTCCAGCAACGTCTGCTGGTCCTTGGTAGTGCTTTGGAGCACAGGTACCTCCTGCTTAGTAACCGTGTCCCAGTAACATCAGCTGGTACAAGGTTGTGCTACAAATACAAGATACAGAACAAGAGACACAAGAACAATAAGCAGAAGATCTAAAGGCAGAAGAACATGAAGTATAAGACCAAAATGAAGAGCAAAATATATGCTCTAAATTATAAGCAGAAGAAGACTAAGCAGTGTATGGGGGTGAGTCCGTTCCTCCTCGTGGTGCCCCTGGTAAATGCCTTATGCTGCAGGCTAAACTGAACACGGACAAATACTGTTGTAATTTAAATCTTTTGTGGCAGCAAGAACGGAACGATGAAAAAATCATACTTTTACAGATTACAAGTACAGGAATCTATGTCACAAATAAGAATATGATGAAGAAGATGAAGGACTATAATATGAAGAAGAATAATAGTTTAAAAAGAACAATATGAGTAATGTTAACAAAAACATGAAAAGCAAGAAGTTTTAGAAGAAGATAAAGAAGGTGAAAATGAAGAATAATTTGATGACAAAGATGATGCTGCTGAAGATTATGAAGGAGAAAGTGTGTCAAAAGTTAAAAAGGTGAAGAGCATGGAAGTTGTGAAACATACATATTTGCCAAAATAGAAAAAAGGTTAACAACATTGTCAATTTCTTCGTCAATCCGAACGTATTTCCTAAAAAAAAAAAATTAATGCTATTCCATTGGATTGGGTTAAACATCTATGCCTTTAATGTCTCCTCAACCTCCCCCAATACATTCTACATTACTCTTTGTTGTTTTCCTTCATGTACAATTAACCTACAAGGCAAGAATGGGGTTTTTTTTAATTTCGATATTTTGTTCCCATAGACTTACATTGGACTTCCGGTATCGGTATCGGGTATCGCCGATATTTTTTGGGTATCGGTGATACCATTCCGATTCCGATACTTTTGGATATCGGAAAGTATCGCTCAACTCTAGTCTTTACCTTTCCTTGGTTATATCATCTCAACTCAGGGATTGGCTATGGATCCGGTCAAACTACAGGCTGTGATGGACTGGCAGGAACCCCACTCTCTTAAAGCGGTGCAGCGCTTTATGGGGTTCATTAATTACTATCGCCAGTTCATTCCGCATTTCTCTACCTTGGTAGCTCCCTTGGTAGCCCTCACCAAGAAGGAAGCAAATCCCAAATTGTGGTCGGAAGAGGTCTCCAAGGCTTTCACTTCTATTAAGTCTCATTTTGCTAGCGCTCCCATCCTACATCGCCCCGATGTTGATAAGCCATTTTTATTGGAGGTGGATGCCTCATCCGTTGGTGCTGGAGCAGTCCTCTTCCAAAAGGATGCTCAAGGTCGGAAGCATCCTTGCTTCTTCTTCTCTAAGACCTTCACATCAGCGGAGAGGAATTATTCCATCGGGGATAGGGAGTTGCTAGCCATGAAGTTGGCCTTCTCTGAATGGAGACATCTGTTGGAGGGGGCCCGCTTTCCCTTCCAAGTCTTCACCGACCTCAAAAATTTGGTGTATCTGCAGACAGCCCAGCGGCTTAACTCTCGCCAGGCCAGATGGTCCTTGTTCTTCTCCCGGTTTAATTTCATACTCCATTTCCTCTCGGGAGAGAAGAACATTCGTGCCGACGCTCTCTCTCGCTCTGTGGTGTCCTCTGAGGAGGAGGTGGAGGAGCCTCGGCTTATTGTCCCCACAGAGAGCCTGAGAACAGTGGACCCGGTTTCGCTAGAGTCTGTGCCCCGGGCAAGACTTTTGTACCTACCAACTTGCGACCGGAGGTACTCTCTTGGACACATTCGTCCAGGGTGGGTGGACACTTTGGGGCAAAGAGGACATCTGAATTGCTGGCGAGGACACACTGGTGGCCGCATATGGTCCGTGACGTTGGGGACTATGTTCGGGCGTGTGTCTCCTGCGCCAAGAATAAGTCTCCACGACAACAGCCAGCTGGGTTACTTTACCCTTTGCCGGTGGCAGACAGGCCCTGGGAGATGGTTGGAATTGACTTTGTGGTGGGCTTGCCCAAGTCTCGGGGTTGCACCATCATTTGGGTAATCACCGACCATTTTTCCAAAATGGTGCATTTGGTTCCGCTACCACGGTTACCTTCTGCACGGGCTCTGGCAGCGTTGTTCGTTAGGCACATCTTCCGTCTACACGGCATGCCGGACAAAATTGTCAGTGACCGAGGTCCCCAGTTTGCGTATCGGTTCTGGAGAGAGCTTTGTCGTCTACTCAGTATTGAGTTAAATCTCTCTTCAGCTTACCATCCTGAGACTAATGGGTTGGTAGAGAGGGCCAACCAGACCTTGGTCACCTATCTACGACATTTTGTCTCGGCCAGGCAGGATGACTGGGCATCCTTGCTACCATGGGCTGAGTTTGCACTAAACAATGCTGTGGCTGATTCCACCGGACAGACTCCATTCCTCCTAAACTACGGTCAGCATCCGCGGGTTCCGGTGCCCATGCCTGTGTCTTCCTCCGACTCCAGGGTGGCAGACTGGGCTGTGGAGGCACGGGACATTTGGGACCGTACCCAGGATGCCATTCAGGCATCCAAGGAGAGGATGAGGTCCTCCGCCGACGCACATCGGCGCCCCGCTCCAACATTTGCTCCTGGGGACTTGGTGTGGCTCTCCGCCCGTAACATCAGGCTGCGAGTTGATTCCACTAAGTTGGCACCCCGCTACCTGGGTCCTTTCAAGGTCCTCGAGCAGGTTAACCCTGTGGTATACCGTTTGGCTCTTCCACCACGCCTGGGTATCTCCGACACCTTTCATGTATCCCTCCTGAAACCCGTGCTCATGTCCCGGTTTTCTGAGTCATCTGCCGAGACATCGGGTTCATCTACGGATGACCATGAGGTGAACGCCATCGTAAGGTGTAAGGTGGTACGGGGCAAAAAGTTTTATTTGGTGGACTGGAGGGGCTATGGGCCTGAGGATAGGTCTTGGAGCCTGCCGAGCATGTTCACGCTCCGCAGCTCATCGCTGCCTTTGAACGCAGCGAGGCCCAGAGAAGGGGGGGCCATGTTAGGGTTCGAGTTCCCGCTGCTGCACAAGGGGAGTCTCAAACCAGTCCCGCTGCGGTCTCCGATTCATCTCCGGCCGCAGTGGAGCCTGCTCAGCAGAGACGTCGGTCCAAGCGTCTTGCCCACTCCACTACTGTGCGGTGACTTGCTGCTGCCTTTCCTGGATCTGCTATTATGGCCAGTGTTGGAGCAGACGTCTTTGTCACAAAGTCCTGCGTTTTCCCTTCTGAGCATGCCCAGAGTGAGATCTCTCGTTGGAGATCAGGGGTCACATGCTCAGGTACTGCAGCGGCTCCTATTGGTCCGCCAGGAAGGCCCTGCGATTACTGATGTTCGGGAACAAGTTTCATTGGTCCTGGTTTCTGGCAGGTCCTGTAGCTGTTGCTATAAAAGGATAGCATGGCTGGGCCGCCATGCGCTAATATCAACCATTGTATGCTATGCGCCAGTGTGATCATGCGTATGTGTGGTTAGGGACCCGGCTGAAATAAGCCACTAGAATACCGACTTAATCGGTGAGGAGTTTGGTATGGTAGCTGGTGAGGGTTGGTGTCCTAGATGCCCTAGATTACCGGCATAACCGGTGAGGAGTTTTGATTGCCGTATTCAGGGTCTGGCGTTCAGACGCCATAGATTGCGGGTGACTCCCGCGAGGACATTAGCACATGATCACGCTTTATGTACGCTTAGCACTTAACTGTGTACCTGAGAGCCTGACAGGACACAGTGCTTTTTCTCTGCGGCCCTGTGACGTAACAGGGTTCGCTTTCTACGCCAGACAGCGCCCTAGCGTGTTTTCTTTGCGACTCAGTTGTGTCTAGTGAGTGCGCACACATCGCCATATAGCGCTGCGACTCTCTTTCTTGCGGCTCTGTGGATTAACAAAGTTCGCACTTATTGCCACAGCGCATTACGGCGTTTATGTTAGCGACTCTCCAGGATAACAGAGTTTGCTTCTCGCGCCATTTTTACTAGCAGCAGGCTCCGCTTGCACGGTGGACCCCAGGCTGCGAACGCACCTCTCTACATTATATATTTGGTGCCTTCCGCAGACCCTTAACAACGTGGTTAGGGCTTGGCTGAAATAAGCCCCAAAAATACCGGCTTCTCCGGTGAGGAGATTGCTTGATTGCGTTGCTGTCTGCATGATCACGGACTGCTATCCGCACAGAAGTTATCTGTGTATCCCTGTGGGGTTAACAGGACACAGTACCTATCTCTGCGTCTTTACCTCAGCGACTCTGTGGTGTAATAGAGTTTGCTTATATCGCCATATAGCGCTGCGGCATTCCCGCGAGCAGCTCTGTGGATTAACAGAGTTCGCAGTAACTGCCACAGCGTGCTACAGCATTTATTTTAGCGACTCTGCGGGATAACAGAGTTTGCTATTTACGCCATCTTACTAGCAGCAGGCTCTGCCTGCACGGTGGACCCCGGGCTGCGAACGCACCTCTCTACATCTTATATTTGGTGCGTTCCGCAGACCCTAACACACGGTCACAGGCCCAGTCTGGCTAACACCAGAATATCAAAATCAGGAAAAGTGTAATGTATCAGTAGCATTCAGCTGTATACAGTGTTGGAGGAATTCCAAAATCTCTGTACAGTCATGGCCAAAAGTTTTGAGAATGACACAAATATTATATTTTCACATGATCTGCTGCCCTCTGGTTTTTATGTGTGTTTGACAGATGTTTTTATCACAGACAGAAATATAATAATTGCAAACATATGAGTAACAAAAGCTTATATTGACAGTTAGAATGAGTTAATGCAGCAAGTCAATATTTGCAGTGTTGACCCTTCTTCTTCAGGACCTCTGCAATTCTCCCTGGCATGCTCTCCATCAACTTCTGGACCAAATCCTGACTGATAGCAGTCCATTGTTGCACAATTAATGCTTTCATTTTGTCAGAATTTTTAGGTTTTTGTTTGTCCACCCGTCTCTTGATGATTGACCACAAGTTCTCAATAGGATTAAGATCTGGGGAGTTTCCAGGCCATGGACCCAAAATCTCTATGTTTTGTTCCCTGAGCCATTTAGTTATCACCTTTGCTTTATGGCAAGGTGCTCCATCATGCTGGAAAAGGCATTGTTGATCGCCAAACTGCTCTTGGAGGGTTGGGAGAAGTTGCTCTTGGAGGACATTCTGGTACCATTCTTTATTCATGGCTGTGTTTTTAGGCTAGACTGTGAGAGAGCCGATTCCCTTGGCTGAGAAGCAACCCCACACATGAATGGTTTCAGGATGCTTAACAGTTGGCATGAGACAAGACTGGTGGTAGCGCTCACCTTGTCTTCTCCGAATGAGGCGTTTTCCTGATGTCCCAAACAATCGAAAAGGGGATTCATCAGAGAAAATAACTTTACCCCAGTCCTCAGCAGTACACTGCCTGTACCTTTTGCAGAATATCAGTCTGTCCATGATGTTTTTTCTGGAGAGAAGTGGCTTCTTTGCTGCCCTCCTTGAGACCAGGCCTTGCTCCAAGAGTCTCCACCTCACAGTGCGTGCAGATGCACTCACACCTGCCTGCTGCCATTCCTGAGCAAGCTCTGCACTGCTGGTAGCCCGATCCAGCAGCTGAAACACTTTTAAGAGACGGTCCTGGCGCTTGCTGGTCTTTCTTGGGCGCCCTGGAACCTTTTTGGCAACAATGGAACCTCTCTCCTTGAAGTTCTTGATGATGCGATAGATTGTTGACTGAGGTGCAATCTTTCTAGCTGCGATACTCTTCCCTGTTAGGCCATTTTTGTGCATTGCAATGATGACTGCACGTGTTTCTTTAGAGATGACCATGGTTAACAGAAGAGAAACAATGATGCCAAGCACCAGCCTCCTTTTAAAGTGTCCAGTGGTGTCATTCTTACTTAATCATGACAGATTGATCTCCAGCCATGTCCTCATCAACACCCACACCTGTGTTAATGGAGCAATCACTGAAAAGAGGTTAGCTGGTCCTTTTAAGGCAGGGCTGCAATGATGTTGAAATGTGTTTTGGGGGATAAAGTTCATTTTCTAGCCAAATATTGACTTTGCAAGTAATTGCTGTTAAGCTGATCACTCTTTATAACATTCTGGAGTATATGCAAATTGCCATTAGAAAAAGTGAAGCAGTAGACTTTGTAAAAATTAATATTTGTGTCATTCTCAAAACTTTTGGCCATGACTGTATATATTTCAGCAGTAAGACACACGGTCACAGGCCCAATCTGGCTAACACCACAATATCAAAAACAGGAAAAGTGTACTGTATCCATAATGTACAGTTGTATACAGTGTTGGGGGAATTTTAAATATCCGTATATATTTCAACAGTAAGACACACGATCACAGGCCCAGTCTGGCTAACACCAGAATATCAAAATCAGGAAAAATGTACTTTATCAGTAGCGTACAGCTGTATACAGTGTTGGGGGAATTGTAAATCTATTTATATATTTCAGCAGTAGGACACATGGTCACAGGCCCAGTCTGGCTAACACCAGAATATGAAAATCAGGAAAAGTGTACTGTCTCAGTAGCGTACAGCTGCATACAGTATTGGGGGAATTTTAAATCTCCGTACATATTTCAGCAGTAACACACACGCTCACAGGCTCAGTATGGATAACACCCGAATATGAAAATCAGGAAAAGTGTACTCTATATGTAGTGTTTAGCTGTATAGAATGTTGGGGGAATTGTAAATCTCCGTATATATTTCATCAGTGAGACACATGTTCACAGTCCCAGTCTGGCTAACACCAGAATATCAAAATCAGGAAAAGTGTACTATATCAGTGGCGTACAGCTGTATACATTGTAAATCTACGTATATATTTCAGCAGTAAGACACACGGTCACAGGCCCAGTCTGGATAACAGCAGAATATGAAATCAGAAAAGTGTACTCTATCTGTAGCGTACAGCTGTATACAATGTTGGGGGAATTGTAAATCTCTGTATATATTTCTGGAGGAGCACACACAGTCAGAGTTCCATCTGGACAACACCAGAATATGTCAATCAGAAAAGTATACTCTATCTTTAGCGTACAGCTGTATAGAGTGTTGGGGAAATTGTAAATCTCCGAATATATTTCTGGAGGAACACACACAGTCAGAGGCCCAGTCTGGATATCACAAGAATATGACAATCAGAAAAGTGTACTCTATCTGTAGAGTACAGCTGTTTACAGTGTTGGGGGAATTGTAAATCTCCGTATATACAGTATTTCAGTAGTAATAGACACGGTCAGAGGCCCAGTTTGGATAACAGCAGAATATGAAAGGCAGAAAAAGTCTACTCTATCAGTAGCGCACAGCTGTATACAGTGTTGGGGGAATTGTAAATCTCTGTATATATTTCCGGAGTCACACACAGATAGTCAACCTGTATTTGTCCGTCATACCAGCCAGTAAACGGTACTGTGAGGAGCGTACTGCTTTATACAGTGTTGGAAAAAAATGAACACTCGGTAATTGAAAGAAATTTCCCCCTTATCATTGGCAGGCAGTCTGCCTTTTAATCAGCTCTGCTGCTCCACGCAAGCAGTTTCTACTCTGTCACTGGCAGGCGGCCTAATAACCAGCGTTGCTGCACATACCAAAATCCTCCCCTGTCACTGCAAAGTAACTGTACAGCTAATCGCTATCAGCACAAGCACAGTTTTTGTTTTTGGGCCTGCCTAACGCTCACCCTGCTGAGAATCACAGTCAGCAACCTCTCCCTACACTACAGTAAGATCGGCAGAAGTAAAATGGCGGTCGGCACTGAGGCATTTTATATGAACTGTGACGCCACACAAAGCCAGCCATTCGCTGCAATGCCCTTCTCTAAGATGGTGCTGGCCGCTGCCCAAGTCATCGCATTGCCCACAGCCTGCGTCCTTGCTCATTGGCCGAGAAAAGGCCCTTAAAGTAGTATGGGAAAACCAACTTCGGAAAAATGGTCGCCGAACACGTGACCGACCTCGCGCCATGGTTGGGTTTCGTTTCATGAAACCCGACTTTGGCGAAAATCGGCGATTTTTGAAACTGACCGACCTGTTTCGCTCAACTCTAATTATGACTGGTTGCTGAAAACCATTGATCTAGATAGATGTCTCTGTGCAATGTTGTATCAAATACCTATAAGGCGTAAGGCTTCAATCAGATGTCAGTTATTTTCATGTGTAACCCCTGTGTGAGGAGACTGGTGCGCAGAAAGAGTCTGATAGGAGCAGATCGTGTTTCTGCATAACAGACATTAATCCCTGCTTAGCCGTATTGCCTTGAAAACCTGGAAAAGGAGGAGGAGCAGCAGAGGACAGGATGTATTGGCTGACCAAGCTGGAGAAGAATGGAGGAGGAGAACATACAAGAGAACATGAGTGTTGTCAACCATTGCTGAGATAAGACAGCAATGACCAGAAGGAGAGCACAGTGTGCAGACTGGTAGTTCTGCAGCTCCATGTGAGAGGACAGTGAGGCTTGGAGCTGCATTACAACTACAGAACTGCCAGGTTGCCCTGGCTTCCCATCAACGAGAACAACTCTGCCTTGCATTCCTAAACAACTGAATCCTCATTCATTAGAGTTTGGTCAGAGTTTATTCAGTTCTTCACTGAGATAAAACTGAGAAAACTGTTTCTACTTGTTTTCCTATCTCTCAGTGAGAAACAACACATGGTGGCATTTGAGTGCCGTTTGATTTTTTTCATTGACCCATTGACTTTCACTGCCAAGTTTGATCTGTCACTCGGATCAATATTGGATGTCTCCGCATTTTTAATTGACCACTCAATCCGTAAAAATTCATCAAAATGTGAGCAGCCCCATAGACTCATAAGTACAAATGCAATCCTTGAAAAAAAGGATAGCACTTATACATGAAAAAATTATGTGCAATTGATCCCAAGAAACAGCATCATCTGCTCCATGTTTGGCTAAACCAGGAGAAAATAAAACTCTCCTCCACTGACTGAGCAGAATTGGCTTTTTTTCTCCAGACTTTTTTTCTTCAGTTCTCCTCTGTGATCAGTTGTAGCCCATTCTCTTTCATGAGCCTCTGTGCCCTGCTGAAAAACAGATAAGCTGACTAGGGAGAACAGGTTTGAACTGAGTACTTTCTGTACTTTTCGGACTATAAGATGCACCGGACCATAAGACGCACCCCAAATTTTCAAAAGGAAAATAGAGAAAAAAAATAATGTGTCAAATGGGGGTCTGTCTTACAGTCCAAATTCAGCTTACTGGGGGGGATCGGCACAGGTACAGGAGTGGTCATCAAAGGGTTTGTTCGGTGGTGCAGGCTGGTGCGGTGGTCTCCGGGAAATCCCATCTGAGGCTGGTGCGGCAGCTGTGCTCTGTGCTGCGGCAGTGGCGCTCTGTGCTGGGGCAGCGGCACTTTGTGATGGGGCGGCAGTGCTCTGTGCTGGGGTGGCAGCGGCTCTCTGTGCTGTGTGGGGGGCTCCGCCGGCATTTTGTCAAAGCCCGGAGGCCCCCACAGCTCCATTGCTGCTATGCAGTAGACTCCGGGAAAATGGCCACTGGGGTCGGTGCATGCTCAGATTCAGATCACGGCAATGAGATCTCATCCCAGTGGCCATTTTTCCGGAGGCCACCGCATCGCAGCAATAGAGCTGTGGGGGCTTCCAGGCTTTGACAAAATGCTGCCGGAGGCCCCCACGCAGCACAGAGAGCTGCCGCCGCCCCAGCACAGAGAGCCGCCCTAGCACAGAGAGCTGCCGCCGCCCCATCACAGAGCGCTGCTGCCCCAGCACAGAGCACCGACGCCGCTGCCCAGAGCACCAATGCTGCAGCATTTGTAAGTAGATTCCGACAATAAGACGCACCTCTATTTTCCTCCAAAATGTTTTTGGAAAAAAGTGCATCTTATAGTCCGAAAAATATGGTAATTATCTCATTTGAACTCAGTAGATTGTGTGTTTGTCTTAAAGATCCATATCACCTTACATTGTAGGCACAGCCTATGGCTGTGGCTTCCATTTTGTGGTAAAGGTACTATAAGGTATATCCTAAATCCCAGCTATTTTTTTGTTTGTTGCCTCTCCTTTTTGTTCTTCTCTTATATCTTTTGTGAAGGGAGGTGTTCCTTTTTATGTTTATTTAAATCTCTGTTTAAATCTCTTGAACAAATACCTAATGGGGCAAAAAAATCACATGCATTACATATTCTGTGTGACAACTAATGAATTGCCACACCATATACATTACGTCATTCATTTTGAATGTTTTTGCTTGTAGGTTAAATTTGTAGAAATTACAATGACCATATTTAGAATTGTTTGGTTCCAACTTCTTCCCATCAGTTCCTGCTGTTATAATTACTGTATTTTTCGGTCTGCAAAACACATTATTTCCTTAAAAATTTTGAGGAAAATTGGGGGTGTTTCTTTTAGTCTGGATGTACCTCCTGTGGATAGGGAGGTGGGGAAGCAGTCACAACAGACAGGAGAGCAGTGAATATTCATTCCCTTTAGTAGTGGGCACATGTGATCTCCCAGTCCCAGGAATCCAGCGGCTACTATACCCGCTATTAAAGTGAAATGAATATTCACTGCTCTCCACTCCTATAGTCCCGGGCATGGGAAGTTTGTAAACAGCGCATGACATCTCTGTAAATCAGCTGCTGGCATTGGAACGGGACGCTGTGAGGGAGCGCAGCAAAGGAAAGTAGTATGGTTTATGTTTTTTTATGTTTTTCTGATGCTGGTCATGCATACAAGGATGGGGATATATATACACACACACATCCTTCTCACACCTCAATGGGGATGGTCCTTGTTGTCCTTTCTCATTCTCGGGTCCTCTACCAGAGGCCTGGGAGTTTGATGATTCTGCGCAAGATCTTAGTTGTTCCCAGCACTGCGCTTTTCTAGACAGAGTTCAGATGTTGCTCCTGGAATCTGTTGTGGCCATTCTTCCAAATTAGGGGTCACTGCTCCAAGTGCTCCTATCACCACTGGAATCAATGTTGCCTTCACCTTCCACATCTTCTCCAGTTCTCCTTTGAGGCCCTGGTATTTCTCCAGCTTCTCAAATTCCTTCTTTCTGATGTTGCTATTATGTCATGGGTGTATCGCCACGAAGATCGTCGCGATTGCACATTCTGACTTCTCGCAGCTGAGTTGCTGTTGCTTTGTGTTTGGCAGTGAGGGAGTTAATTCTACCTAGCTCTGTGCTAAGACTAGGTCCAGCCTCGCCTGGCTGCAGTTGATTATGCACTAATTAGCTTCCTTTATATACCTGCCAGTCTGCTTGGGAGATGCCGGTGAAAGCATTCATACAGACCAGCAGATTGGATCGGTTCTGAGAAGACTTAAGCTAAGAGCTCCTTTGTGGTTTCTCCTCTTCCTGCTTATAGTTTATCTCCTAGACCTTTTGTGTTCCCTCTTTGTTTGAGTGTTGTATGTAAGACAGTATTTACTTTATCCCCTGTCTTTCTCTTTTGTCTTTACTGTTTGTTAACCGTTACCTGTCCATTCCCTGTGGTGGTAATCAGGGTCCTTCTAAGGACTAGATTACAGTGGTCAGGGATTTATAGGAGACAGGGTTTACGCTGGCGGCCTGGACCTCTGTACCATTAACAGTACCTCCAGGTAGAGGGACTAGTCAGGACCCCAGTTTAGGGTCAGCATAGACCCCGGTCCTCCTCTAGCCGGAGACAGCGTGAAACGGATTCAGTATTGACCCACAGGATATTATGTCAGGTAATACTATGCTATATGTACATGTTAATATTACCTATTTATATGTTATATAGAATGTTGTCCCACTTGATAGATTACTGACATTATATATATATTATCTGCTATACAGCATGACTTTTTCACCGGCCATAAAAGATTCTCCCAGCTACCATGGATCCAGTTGCCCAGCTTGCTCTGCAGTTCCAGAGTTTATCCATGAAGCTGACGGACATTAAGTCCAGGGTTTTGTCCCCCCGGAGCAAACCAGATCTGAACCTAAAGTTGCTCTCCCGGACTGGTTCACTGGTGGGCGGGACAAATTTTTTACCTTCGGGAGGCATGTAAATTATATTTTCGGCTTCGGCCTCGGTCATCGGGGAGTGAAGAGCAGAGGGTGGGAATTGTCATTTCGCTCTTACAAGGGGACCCTCAATCCTGGGCGTTCTCTCTTCCTCCGGACTCCCCGGCTCTCCAGTCAGTAGATCGATTTTTTACAGCCTGGGTCTGGTATATGAAGACCCGGATCGGGTCTCCCTTGCTGAAATGAAGTTACGTAGGATACAGCAGGGAGATCGTCCGGCGGAGGAATTTTCTTCTGAGTTCCGTAGATGGGCCACAGATACTCAGTGGAATGACCAGCTCTTAGGAGCCTGTTTTGTCAAGGGTTATCTGACAAATTAAAAGATGTTTTGGCTCAGTATGATTCTCCTCCGTCACTGGAGGCCGCTATGGCCCTTGCTATTCGTATTGATAGACGGCTTCGGGAGAGGTGCGAGGTGACTCCGCCCCCTGTTGTGACTCCACCTACTACTAAAGTCCCTTATATTGAGGTTCCCCTGGTCTGTTCTGAGGTACCTATGCAGTTGGGAGGGACATCATTTCGTAGGAGGGGATCGGCGGTGCGTCGCAAGACAAGAAGGTGTTTCTTCTGCGGGAAAGAGGGACATTTTGTTGGGGGGTGTCCATCCCGTGCCTCATTGAGCAAAAAAGTCGCCGGAAAACTGTTAATCCCAGGTTGTGTGGTGGACGACAACCTGGGAGTATGTATTTCGTCCCCAAGTCCGTCTCAATTTCTCGTACCTGCGGAGGTGGTGGTTGGTACAAGAGCTGAGAGGATTTCTGTTCTTCTTGATAGTGGGTCGGGGCTAATCTGGTGGACGCTCGGTTTGCCTAGGTGCAAGGTATGCAACTGAGTGTATTGGCCAAACCGATCCCTATATTCTCTATTGACTCCAGGCCTCTCGGTCAAGGTAGCTTTGTACAAGCTGTTCATAACATAGACCTTCGAGTAGGGGCAATACATAAAGAACAATTGTCTTGTTATGTGTTGGAGGGTCTTCCTACTCCTATTGTGTTGGGACTTCCTTGGTTGGCTAAACATAACCCAGTAATTAATTGGCAATCCAGAGAGATAAGCCAGTGGGGTGAATTTTGCAAGAGTAACTGCATGAACACGGTCATCAGTGCGGTCGTGCCTAGAACTTTGCCTCCTTTTCTGGAGGACTTTGAGGATGTGTTCTCAGAGAAGGGGTGTCAAGAATTACCTCCTCATCGCGCATATGATTGTTCAATAAAATTGCTTCCTGATGCTAAGTTACCTAAATCTAGGTTATATAACCTTTCTGGTCCTGAGAGGCAGGCTATGAAGGATTATATTTCGGAAAGTCTGGCCAAAGGGCATATTAGACCTTCATCTTCCCCAGTGGCCGCGGGGTTCTTCTTTGTGAAGAAAAAAGATGGAGGCCTACGCCCTTGCTTGGATTTCCGTGAGCTTAATCGGATTACGGTCCGAGATCCGTATCCGCTCCCACTTATTCCTGATCTCTTCAATCAGATTGTGGGCGCCAAATGGTTCTCTAAGTTGGATCTCAGGGGGGCGTATAATCTGATCAGGATAAAGGAGGGGGATGAGTGGAAGACGGCGTTTAACACTCCGGAGGGACATTATGAGAACCTTGTCATGCCTTTTGGTCTGACTACTGCCCCGGCGGTGTTTCAACATTTTGTTAATGACATCTTTCGCCACCTTGTGGGGCAGTTTGTGGTCGTTTATTTAGATGACATCTTAATTTACTCGCCAGATCTTGTGTCTCATCAGGAACATGTGAGACAGGTGTTGCAGATCTTGCGAGACAATAAACTGTACGCCAAATGGGAAAAGTGTGTATTCGCCGTACCGGAACTTCAGTTTTTGGGTTTCCTGGTCTCAGCTTCCGGTTTCCGTATGGACCCTGGGAAGGTGAGAGCAGTGCTTGAATGGGATCGGCCAGAGGATCTTAAGGCACTGCAGCGTTTCTTGGGGTTTGCTAACTACTACCGGAAGTTTATTACGTAATTTCTCATCTGTTGTCAAACCTCTCACTGACATGACAAAAAAAGGGACGGATTTTTCTAGGTGGTCTGACAAAGCTTGTCAAGCATTTTCCTCCTTGAAAAAATGTTTTGCTTCGGCACCCATACTCATTCAACCAGATGCATCACAACCGTTCATTGTGGAGGTAGACGCGTCTGACATAGGTGTGGGAGCGGTATTATCCCAAGGTCCGTCCCCTGGTAAATGGCATCCGTGCGCTTTCTTCTCTAAAAAATTGTCGTCCGCCGAGAGGAATTATGATGTCGGCAATAGAGAACTTTTGGCCATTAAGTTGGCTTTTGAGGAATGGCGTCACTTTTTGGAGGGGGCAGTACACCCGGTCACCGTCATTACTGATCACAAGAACCTGCTGTATTTAGAATCTGCAAAACGTCTGAATTCCAGACAAGCTAGGAGGTCGTTGTTTTTTACCAGGTTTAATTTTGTCGTCACATATCGTCCTGGGTCAAAAAATGTTAAGGCTGATGCCTTATCTCGTAGTTTCCCGGGGGCCGGGAAGACGGATGACCCGGTTCCTATTCTTCAGGAGGGAGTTGTGGTGTCGGCTGTATGCTCTGAGCTTGAGGAGGAGGTTTTGGAGGCTCAGGGGGACGCCCCTGTAGGACCTCCAGGGAAACTGTTTGTTCCAGATCAGTTAAGACAGAAAGTTATCGAGGCACATCATAATTCTGCTTTGGCAGGACACCCAGGGAGTAAAGCAACCTTGGATCTCCTTTCACGCCGGTTTTGGTGGCCTAACTTAAATACAGAGGTAGTAACTTTTGTCGCGTCCTGTGGGGTTTGTGCTCGCTCCAAGACCCCACATACCCGTCCGTCTGGGACCCTCTTACCTTTGAAAGTTCCGGAGCGTCCATGGACTCATCTGTCTATGGACTTCATTACGGACCTCCCTCCGTCGTCAGGGAAAACTGTCATATTAGTTGTTGACAGGTTCAGTAAGATGGCACATTTCATTGCTCTTCCTGCTCTTCCTAATGCTAAAACTCTGGCGCAGGTGTTCATTGGGGAGATTGTGAGACTTCACGGGTTGCCTTCCGATGTGGTGTCGGATAGGGGGTCTCAGTTTGTGTCCAAGTTCTGGAGGGCATTTTGTTCACGTCGGGGGATGCAATTGTCTTTTTCCTCGGCTTTTCATCCGCAGACCAATGGTCAGACAGAGCGTCTGAATCAGAGCCTAGAGACATATCTTCGGTGTTTTGTCTCAGAGAACCAGGAGGACTGGTCTTCTTTCTTGCCTCTGGCAGAGTTCGCTCTTAACAATAGGCGGAGCGAGTCCACTGGTAAGTCCCCATTTTTTGGGGCATATGGTTTTCACCCCCAGTTTTGTACTTTCAATGGGGGGGGCCCTTCTGGGGTTCCTGAGGAGGAACGATTCTCGTCGTCACTTGCTTCAGTTTGGAGAGGAGTGCTGAATAATCTGAGTGCTATGGGGAACCGTTACAAACGTATGGCTGATAGGAGGAGAGTGTCTGGTCCGGACCTTTGTGTGAACGATCTGGTATGGTTGTCTACCAAAAATATAAAACTCAAGGTTCCCTCCTGGAAACTGGGTCCCAGGTTCATCGGTCCATACAGGATCAGTTCTATAATTAATCCTGTGGCATTTCGTCTGGACCTCCCTCCTACGTTTAAAATCCACAATGTGTTCCACAAATCGTTGCTTAAGAGGTACGTGGCGCCAGTCATACCGTCACCTCTACCTCCTCCTCCAGTGGTGGTCAATGGTAACTTAGAATTTCAGGTGTCGAAGATCATTGACTCACGTCTGAATCGCCGGTCCCTTCAGTACTTGGTTCATTGGAAGGGGTATAGTCCTGAGGAGAGGACGTGGGTCCCTGCGTCTGATATTAACGCAGATCGATTGGTTCGGACCTTCCGAAACAACTCACCCGGGCAGACCTGGCCCTGAGGGTCCGGAGGCCCCTCGTAGAAGGGGGGGTACTGTCATGGGTGTATCGCCACGAAGATCGTCGCGATTGCACATTCTGACTTCTCGCAGCTGAGTTGCTGTTGCTTTGTGTTTGGCAGTGAGGGAGTTAATTCTACCTAGCTCTGTGCTAAGACTAGGTCCAGCCTCGCCTGGCTGCAGTTGATTATGCACTAATTAGCTTCCTTTATATACCTGCCAGTCTGCTTGGGAGATGCCGGTGAAAGCATTCATACAGACCAGCAGATTGGATCGGTTCTGAGAAGACTTAAGCTAAGAGCTCCTTTGTGGTTTCTCCTCTTCCTGCTTATAGTTTATCTCCTAGACCTTTTGTGTTCCCTCTTTGTTTGAGTGTTGTATGTAAGACAGTATTTACTTTATCCCCTGTCTTTCTCTTTTGTCTTTACTGTTTGTTAACCGTTACCTGTCCATTCCCTGTGGTGGTAATCAGGGTCCTTCTAAGGACTAGATTACAGTGGTCAGGGATTTATAGGAGACAGGGTTTACGCTGGCGGCCTGGACCTCTGTACCATTAACAGTACCTCCAGGTAGAGGGACTAGTCAGGACCCCAGTTTAAGGTCAGCATAGACCCCGGTCCTCCTCTAGCCGGAGACAGCGTGAAACGGATTCAGTATTGACCCACAGGATATTATGTCAGGTAATACTATGCTATATGTACATGTTAATATTACCTATTTATATGTTATATAGAATATTGTCCCACTTGATAGATTACTGACATTATATATATATATATATATATCTGCTATACAGCGTGACTTTTTACTTGGCACTGCCACATCTATTATCATTGCTGTCTTCTGATTTTTGTCTACTATCACAATGTCTGGTTGGTTAGCCAACACCTGCTTATCCGTCTGGATCTTGAAGTCCCACAGGATTTTAGCCCTTTTATTCTCCACTACTTTCACTGGGGTCTACCACCTGGACTTAGGGGGACTTAGCCCATATGCTGTGCCGATGTCCCTGTATACAATTCCCGCTACTTGGTTGTGGCGATCAGTATATGCTGTTCTTGCTTGCATTTTGTATCTATGTGTTGGACTGTTTCTGAGGTTTCTTTGCATAGTCTGCACCTTGAATCTCATCTTGTGTGGTAGATTTCAGCTTCTATGGATCTGATACTTAGTGCTTGCACTTATGCTGCTATGATTAGTGCCTCTGTGCTGTCTTGGAGTCCAGCTTTCTCCAGTCATTGTTAGGATTTCTCCATGTCAGCCACCTCCATTATCTGTCGATGATACATCCCATGCAGCAGCTTGTCTTGCCATGGCACTTCATGTTCCTGTTCTTCCTTCCAGATCTGTTGTTGTTGCTGCTTTAGGGATGAACAGATTAGCTACCATATTTTTTGGACTATATCTTTCAAAGTATGATAGTGTCTGTACACTATGATGGGATATTTACTTTTCAATTAAGTGGCATCTCCTGTAAATAGACAAGAAAAGTTCAAGTGCTATAGAAAATAAATGATTAAATGTAAAATATATCCAATATATTAAATAATACCACCAATCTGTGACTCTATACCCTGAACCAAAAAGGATGGCAGACCATCCGGTAATAAAGAACCACCCAGGGTGTGGAAGGGAAGGCCTTGTTGGAAGAAGAAAAGAAAAGGAGGCCAGGAGCACAAAAATAAGAATAATAATCTTTATTTAATCAAACAAATAAGGCTCAAACAACGATGATAGAACCAATTATAAAAACATGTTAATAACAAAGACACGTCACAACTGATACAATAAAGTGTTAATATATTACTAATATATCAACTAACGTTGATTTAAATAGGCATATACCATATGTAAACAATTTAAGCTCAGATATAATAACCAGGAGGGCAATAGATGAAAAAAATGTACATGTAAAATAATATGTTGTGCACTGTCACACATAAAAAAATACCAAAGTGTGTGCAGGCAAGAACAAGAAAAAATACTAAAAAATAAATATAATAAAATAATATACAATAGCGTACAACCTACACCAGTGCAAGCGTGTATAACGATGCACAAAGCACAAAAAACTAAAAAGAAAAAATTATATATAAATAAAACTGTGAACTAAGATCACACTAATCTGAATGGTGTAATAAACACGTGATCCTAACAAAGTGCTGCACTAACGTGTAAAATACATAAAGAAAAAATATATATATGTATATATATGAAGAAAGTGCACACCAGAGAACACTAGCGGTCTGTGTGCAAACCGCTATAAGCAAATGAGCTAATGCACAACATAGAAGAAAATTGCCACTATACCTGGGAGCCGAAAATCAGTGTGAGGTGTCAGAACGCGCCCCGACGCGCGTTTCGGAAAAACTCCTTCGTCAGGGGGATATGCACATACTGAATAATGGGGCTATTTAAACCCAGCGATCATAAACATAAATGCCGTACAGCTGTGTGAAATACAACGGCGCCATCGCCGAAAACAGAAACCGGAACTTGTATAGGCACAATCTTCCAGACTGCAGTTACGTGTGTAGCATCACGGCGCATGCGCAGGTCGCAGACACCGGAAGTGACGTGACGACCAGCGTCATGCGGAAGAACATGGCCTGAAAAACAGGCGGATCATCCGCATGAAGACGCCGTCGCCACGGCAACCACCAGCCCCACAACCCACGCATGCGCACCGCCAATAATCACACTCTGCAGTACTCAAAGAACGCGGGCATGTAAATAATATAATCATAATATGACACCAATAATTGCTAATGATGTACATTAATACAAAAAATAATTTACTACAATGTGCAAATATACAACCAATAATGATGGCATATAGATATAAATATATGTAATATGTATACGACTAAATATATGCAATATACAAAACACCTACAATATATGGTGTGACACATAAATCATCACAGAAAGACATAAATACATCACAGACAAATATATAATAAGTATACCATTCTGTATACCAAAATAGAAAAAAAGAAAAGAAAAGAAAACCCACGCCGCCAGTGACTTGAAGACATCATCAGTAAGTAAAGATCTCTTGATGGTAGACATACGTCGCATGGTTGAAACAGCCATATGATTACTAGAATATAAATAAAAATAAGTTAAAACCATGTTAAAAAACTACAAAAAAGGGACAAAGGAAATATTTTCATTCAAACCTAAAGGGGACACTGTTTGAAGAGTCCATATCCATTTCGTTTCAACTTGGGCGAGCCGTTTACTGACATTCCCACCCCTGATACCACACTTGAACACGTCAATGCCAATCACCTTCAACAGTCTAGAATCACAATTATGGAACATCTTAAAGTGCCTAGGAAGAGTCTTTAATGAGGCAACATCAGACACATCTTTGGCGGCTACGATGCCCAAAACGTGTTCACGCACCCTTACCTTGAGCTGCCTTGTAGTCATACCTACATAAATCAAGGAACAGGGCATGTGGCATAATATATAACGGCAGACGATGTGCATGAAATACAGTGTCTAATATCAAAAGAGCGTGTCTTGTCAGAACTGAGAAAGCTGCGAGCCCTACCAACATTAGGGCATGCAACGCAGGAACCACAAGGTTTACACCCAGTCGAAGGTACACTAGATGTCAAAAAATCATTAATAGGAACTCCTGTATAAAGACTTTTGACCAAGTGGTCACCCAGATTTGGTGACCTTCTGAATGCCATTGAAGGTTTATTACCTATAAATTTTGTCAACACAGGATCAGATTTCAAAATCTGCCAGTGTTTTGAAAGCAAAGCTCTCAAACATTCGCTTTGTCCATTGAATTTGGTAATAAACCGTACAATGTTGCTCTTGGACTTCAATGTACCAGGCCCATACAGGGCATCATGGCGAGTCGTGTGCCAAGCTCTATTATATGCACGTTTAATAGACCTACGACTGTAACCACGTTCCAAGAACCTCGCACCCATTAATTCAGATTGTATGTCAAAATCTTGATCACTGGAGCAGATACGTCTAAGACGCAAAAACTGTCCCAGTGGAATAGAATTAATTAGAGCACGAGGATGCGAGGATGAAGCGTGGACCAGAGAATTTACAGCCGTATGTTTCCTAAACAAATCTGTTTGCAAACAGTTGTTCACATCCCTCATAACACGAACATCCAAAAATTCAATCAAATTTGGATGATGAAAAAAAGTAAGCCTGATATTTAATGAATTATGATTAAGTGCAGTAATGAACTCAAATAACATGTCCGCTGAGTCCTGCCAAATGAAAAAAACATCATCAATGTAACGTGTCCAAAAAGGGACACGCTCCAAAGATTGAAAATAATCAGATGAAAAGAGGTCCCTCTCCCAAAATCCAAGGAACAGGTTGGCATATGCAGGGGCAAAGGCAGCTCCCATGGCTGTTCCTTGGATTTGAAGGAAGAAGGACCCCTTAAAAATAAAAAAATTGTGAGACAAAGTAAATTCTAATAAATTAATAAAAAATACTATAAATGCACGAGAAAAAGATGAGTGCTGCAAAAAATACGTAACTGCTGCTATTCCATCTGAATGTCGTATACTAGTGTACAGTGACTCAACGTCACATGTCACTAGCAAAGAATTAGATTCAACATGCAGACAATCCACCTTCTTCAAAAAATCATTAGTGTCCTTCGTGTATGAGGGAAGTGAAGAAACAAACGGTTGTAAAATAGAGTCGATGTATTTATTAACATTTTCTAAATAATTGCCTCGCCCTGATATGATAGGTCTGCCAGGAGGAGCCTCTTGGCTCTTGTGTACCTTGGGCAGCAGATAAAGAGTGGGAATGACGGGTTCGGAGACCTGAAGGGCTGAAAATAAATCATTGGTGATGATACCATCATCCCTTGAGTCCCGTAAGAAGATCCCAAGTTCATGTTGGAACTTTGATAAGGGATTAAAAGTTAACTTTTTATAACATGTCGTATCATTAAGTTGGCGTAATGCCTCAGACTCATACAAATCCTTCGGCCACACCACCACATTCCCACCTTTATCTGCCGCCTTAAAAACCACATCATCAAGTCCCATAAGTCTCTTGAGACACACACGTTCATCAGCACTGAAATTGTCCAAAGATGGATGAACAGGGATGCTATTCAGCTCACTGCTCACAGTTTTGACAAATATGTCAATCGCCGAACAAGAAGATAACGGAGGGAATTTGTTGGACGGTCTCTTAATAATGTCCGGAACCTCACCTTCACGATGGTTATGTTCCCTGGCCAGTTGTTCAAGATTAGCTAGCGCCTCCTGTTCCGTCTCTGTGGGGAAAGATGTCAGGGAATCCGCATTATAAAATATACGTTTAAATAGCATCCTCCTTGCAAAAAGGTGTAAATCCTTTACTGCCATGAATTTATCAAACTTGGCAGTTGGGCAGAACATCAAGCCCTTAGTAAGTAAATCAATCTCAGTCATAGAAAATCTATGTGTACTTAAATTAATTACCTTAAGTTGATTGTTGCTATTATCCGGAGAATATTCCCTCTTATTTGGTAAAAATCGTAAATTCCTCTTTCTTTTGGGTGTAGTTAGAGAAGCCACAGAGACGGACGAGGAGGCGATAGATATATCACTGATGGAAGGGTGGGAACGTGAATGCTCATTAGTAATCGATGGTTTTCTTCTCCATCTATATACCCTTCCCATGGATAGGTCATGCTGATCCCTTACCAATTTAGTTGTATGTTTCTTCTGTATGTCTTTGACCAATACGTCTAAGTCCTTATCAAAAGAATCATTGAATGTCTTAAATTGATCCATAGACATACATGTTTTGACTTTCTCAAATTGTTCATCTAGTTGTTTATCTACATCAGAGATAGCTTTTAAATTTAGACCGACCAACAGACCCATTAATTTCCACGATGTTTCATTACAAATTCTCTCCCAGTCCGCAATAAATTCATGATCTTCAACTACAAATGATGGAGTGACTCTAACCCTAAGTCCCCTAGGTATAAGTTGTTTTTGTATATAATTCTCCAAAAAAGCCTTTGTCCACCAAATTCTGGTACGTTTAAATAAGAGCCTTTTGATTAATTTGGATAGTAAATCAAGATTAGATCCTTCCGTGGTACTGCTGATGGTATCAGTGTTCCCAAAGACATCATTGACTTGACCCTGCCAGAAGGCCTCCCTGGTCTTAAAATCCATCGCCTAGGAAAAAATGTTTGTGCAAAACACAAAAAAAATTTTTTAGACAAGAAAAGTTCAAGTGCTATAGAAAATAAATGATTAAATGTAAAATATATCCAATATATTAAATAATACCACCAATCTGTGACTCTATACCCTGAACCAAAAAGGATGGCAGACCATCCGGTAATAAAGAACCACCCAGGGTGTGGAAGGGAAGGCCTTGTTGGAAGAAGAAAAGAAAAGGAGGCCAGGAGCACAAAAATAAGAATAATAATCTTTATTTAATCAAACAAATAAGGCTCAAACAACGATGATAGAACCAATTATAAAAACATGTTAATAACAAAGACACGTCACAACTGATACAATAAAGTGTTAATATATTACTAATATATCAACTAACGTTGATTTAAATAGGCATATACCATATGTAAACAATTTAAGCTCAGATATAATAACCAGGAGGGCAATAGATGAAAAAAATGTACATGTAAAATAATATGTTGTGCACTGTCACACATAAAAAAATACCAAAGTGTGTGCAGGCAAGAACAAGAAAAAATACTAAAAAATAAATATAATAAAATAATATACAATAGCGTACAACCTACACCAGTGCAAGCGTGTATAACGATGCACAAAGCACAAAAAACTAAAAAGAAAAAATTATATATAAATAAAACTGTGAACTAAGATCACACTAATCTGAATGGTGTAATAAACACGTGATCCTAACAAAGTGCTGCACTAACGTGTAAAATACATAAAGAAAAAATATATATATGTATATATATGAAGAAAGTGCACACCAGAGAACACTAGCGGTCTGTGTGCAAACCGCTATAAGCAAATGAGCTAATGCACAACATAGAAGAAAATTGCCACTATACCTGGGAGCCGAAAATCAGTGTGAGGTGTCAGAACGCGCCCCGACGCGCGTTTCGGAAAAACTCCTTCGTCAGGGGGATATGCACATACTGAATAATGGGGCTATTTAAACCCAGCGATCATAAACATAAATGCCGTACAGCTGTGTGAAATACAACGGCGCCATCGCCGAAAACAGAAACCGGAACTTGTATAGGCACAATCTTCCAGACTGCAGTTACGTGTGTAGCATCACGGCGCATGCGCAGGTCGCAGACACCGGAAGTGACGTGACGACCAGCGTCATGCGGAAGAACATGGCCTGAAAAACAGGCGGATCATCCGCATGAAGACGCCGTCGCCACGGCAACCACCAGCCCCACAACCCACGCATGCGCACCGCCAATAATCACACTCTGCAGTACTCAAAGAACGCGGGCATGTAAATAATATAATCATAATATGACACCAATAATTGCTAATGATGTACATTAATACAAAAAATAATTTACTACAATGTGCAAATATACAACCAATAATGATGGCATATAGATATAAATATATGTAATATGTATACGACTAAATATATGCAATATACAAAACACCTACAATATATGGTGTGACACATAAATCATCACAGAAAGACATAAATACATCACAGACAAATATATAATAAGTATACCATTCTGTATACCAAAATAGAAAAAAAGAAAAGAAAAGAAAACCCACGCCGCCAGTGACTTGAAGACATCATCAGTAAGTAAAGATCTCTTGATGGTAGACATACGTCGCATGGTTGAAACAGCCATATGATTACTAGAATATAAATAAAAATAAGTTAAAACCATGTTAAAAAACTACAAAAAAGGGACAAAGGAAATATTTTCATTCAAACCTAAAGGGGACACTGTTTGAAGAGTCCATATCCATTTCGTTTCAACTTGGGCGAGCCGTTTACTGACATTCCCACCCCTGATACCACACTTGAACACGTCAATGCCAATCACCTTCAACAGTCTAGAATCACAATTATGGAACATCTTAAAGTGCCTAGGAAGAGTCTTTAATGAGGCAACATCAGACACATCTTTGGCGGCTACGATGCCCAAAACGTGTTCACGCACCCTTACCTTGAGCTGCCTTGTAGTCATACCTACATAAATCAAGGAACAGGGGCATGTGGCATAATATATAACGGCAGACGATGTGCATGAAATACAGTGTCTAATATCAAAAGAGCGTGTCTTGTCAGAACTGAGAAAGCTGCGAGCCCTACCAACATTAGGGCATGCAACGCAGGAACCACAAGGTTTACACCCAGTCGAAGGTACACTAGATGTCAAAAAATCATTAATAGGAACTCCTGTATAAAGACTTTTGACCAAGTGGTCACCCAGTGTAATGTATGTGATACAGTTCATATAGCGTCTTGTGCTTGGGTGTGATGAAAATACTTGAGACACAGGTTGAAAAAGAAAGTCTTGTATTGCTTCATACAAATTGGCAAAAATAAACACACAGGTTGCAAACACAGAAGCAGGAGACACAGCAGGCCAAAGTAATCTAAGTTCATCAATAACTCTCCACAACAGATTCAGATCTTCTTCTATGTTACCGCAAGTCCATGCAACCGTGAGGCTTTCAAGAGCAGAGTTCAGAGTCCACAAGAGCTCCAGAGTTTCTCAGTAGAAATGGCTGGAGTACAAAGTCCAAGGCTTCAGGAGTCAGAACACAGGTTCACTGCAGGCCAGATACTGAAGCACTGATTGCTCAGGTGTGGCTGTTTAAGAAGCAAACGGAGAGAATCAGGGCGGGAACATGCAAGCTGGAAAACTCCATTTTAACTGAGGGCAAGATAGCTGCAGCAAAACAGAAAGCAAAATGGCCGACGAACAAACTGAGTTTCAGAAACAGATATACAGAACCTTACATTACTCCCCCCTTAGGGGCAACCTCCGGATGACCTCAGACCAGGCTTGTGTGGGTACCTCTGATGAAACTGACGGAGCAAGCGAGGAGCATTAACGTTATTGACTGGCTCCCATGAGTTGTCCTCCACTGGGTAGCCCTGCCATTTGATCAGATATTGTAACTGATTTCTATATAACCTGGAATCTAAAATCCTTTCCACCACAAATTCTTCCTGACCATCGACTAGCACTGGGTCAGGGCAAGGAGAAGAACGTCCAGGAAACGTATTGGGTGTTGCAGCCTTTAGTAGGGATACATGAAAGACAGGGTGGATTCTCATAGTTCTGGGCAATTGAAGACGACAAGCAACGGCACTTATAATCTTACTGATTTTATAGGGTCCAATGTACTTATGTCCCAACTTAGATGATGGAATCCTTAACTTAAGATTTCTGGTTGACAGCCAGACCAGGTCTCCTACCTTAAAAACTGGTGCAGGTTTACGAAATTTATCTGCTGCCTTCTTGTACCTTTCCTGAGCCGATTCCAGATTCTCCTTTAGAAGATCCATATTCTTCTGTAAAGTCGTGACTCTTTCAGCCACTGCTGGCAAAGGCGTCTCTATGGGAAATCGTGGTAGAATATTAGGATGATAACCTAAATTAGAGAAAAAAGGAGACTGTTTAGTGGAGGCACTCTGAGAGTTGTTGTAAGAGAACTCAGCCAATGGAAGTAGATCCACCCAATCATCCTGTAGGTGGCAAATAAAACAGCGGAGATACTGCTCCAGGGTTTGATTGGTTCGTTCGGTTTGTCCATTAGTCTGGGGATGAAAAGCAGAAGAAAGGTTTACTTTAATGTCCAATGCTGCACAGAAATTTTGCCAAAACCTAGAAGTGAATTGCACCCCTCGATCTGAAATAACCTCATCCGGTACTCCATGTAAACGAAACACATCTTTAATCATCAAATCTGATGTCTGTTTTGCAGTGGGTAAGCCGACACAAGGGATAAAATGAGCTGCCTTTGTTAAACGATCAACCACCACTAGAATAGTGTTCTTCCCTTGAGAGGTTGGTAATTCGACAATGAAGTCCATAGAAATGGATCCCCACGGGCGGGACGGGGTGGGAAGAGGCTGTAACAGACCAGTTGGTGAAGAGCGAGGTGTTTTGCATCTTGCACAAACCTCACACGAAGTGACATAATCCAAAACATCCTTCCTACAAGTGGGCCACCAAAAGAAACGAGAAAGAAATTCCTGTGTCTTTAGAATTCCTCTATGCCGGCTATTTTGGAATCATGAATGAGTTGCAATACTCTCAATCTGACTGTTTCAGGTATATACAGACGTTGTCCCAGAATCCACACACCATTCTTAAAGACAAGACTTACGTCCCTTGGGGGTTGAGCCAAAAAAGAATCCGCATGGTATGCTTCCTTGATGTCTTTAATTAGGTCTTGATGATGAATCACTCCTAGGAATCTAGAGTCAGGAAGAATAGTCTTAGGAGGAGTAATTGGACGTGTCTCTGCTGAGTAAATCCTAGAGAGTGCATCAGCCTTTCCATTGCGCGATCCTGGTCTATAAGAAATAATAAAATTAAATTGGTTTAAGAAAAGATTCCAGCGAGCCTGGCGAGGAGTCAGGCACTTAGCCGACCTGATAAACTCAAGATTACGATGATCTGTCAGAACGACTATTTGCTGTGCAGCTCCTTGCAGAAGGTGTCTCCATTCTTTGAAGGCGGCAATAATGGCCAACAACTCTCTATTGCCCACATCGTAGTTCTTCTCAGCCGAAGACAACTGCTGGGAAAAGAAGGCACAGGGATGCAAGACATTCTTCTCACCTGTTCTCTGAGAGAGTATAGCTCCCACGGCACAGTCTGAAGCATCCACCTCTATTATGAAGGCAAGCTCTGGGTTGGGATGTACTAGAATAGGTGCAGTGGTAAATTTATCTTTTAGACGGGAAAATGCTTCCTGGGCTTGGGGAGTCCAGGAGAACTTAGACTCTTTCCGGGTAAGTTGGGTGATAGGTGACACTACCTCAGAGAAATTTCTAATGAAACGTCTATAGAAGTTTGCAAACCCGATGAAGCGCTGTACCTCCTTCACATTTCTAGGACTTGGCCAATCATTGATGGCTTGGGTTTTACTTCCATCCATACTAATTCCTTGTGTAGACAGTACATACCCCAGAAATTGAATTTCGGTCTTATGGAATTCACACTTTTCAAGCTTGATGTAAAGATGATTTTGTCTTAGACGTTCCAAGACCATTCTCACATGTCCATGATGTTCCTCTGTGGAGTTAGAAAAAATTAAAATATCATCCAAATAAATTACCACGAATGTATCTAGGAGATCCCTGAAGATGTCATTCACCAAGTGTTGGAAAGTGGCTGGGGCGGTACTCAGACCAAAAGGCATAACCAGATATTCAAAGTGTCCATAGCGTGACCTGAATGCAGTCTTCCATTCATCCCCAGGTCTAATACGGACTAAGTTATAGGCCCCACGAAGATCTAGTTTAGAAAAAATTTTAGCATGTCGCACTCTCTCCAATAACTCAGGGATTAAAGGCAATGGATAACGGTTTCTAATAGTAACCTTATTAAGTTCCCTATAGTCTACGCATGGTCTCAGGGATCCATCTTTCTTCTTTACAAAGAATATGGGTGCCCCTGCAGGAGATGAAGAGGGGCGTATGAAGCCCTTGGCTAGATTTTCGTCTATGTACTCTTTTAAAGCCTTCAGCTCGGGCCCCGCCAGGGGGTAGATCTTACCAAAAGGTATCTCTGCTCCAGGCAATAATTCAATTGGACAATCATATGGACGGTGAGGAGGAAGCTGGTCAGCGTTCTTCTTGTCACATAAATCCACATAGTCCTGGTATACAGCTGGTAATTCAGGGACTGACATGGTTCCTTTAGGAACAGAGCAAGCTGAAATTTTTTGACTCATCTGTTTCTCTGGGAAGTGTAATTCCTTGGTCTCCCAGTTAATGGTAGGATTCTGAGCCTGCAGCCATGGTAGCCCTAGAATAATGGGAAAGTGAGGAGAAGAGATAAGCATAAAGGACAGTTTCTCTTGATGATCTTTACCCATAAGAACCTTTAAAGGCTCTGTTTCCTGATCCACTGGTCCAGAGGTCAGCAGGGAGCCATCCACAGTTTCCATCTGTACGGGAGCAGCCTTCTTCACTGAACGTATTCCCCTGTTTTAGAGCAAAGGAGACATCCATAAAATTTCCACTTGCACCTGAGTCGATCATGGCAGAGCTAGACACCCAGGCTGAGTCAACCCAGAGTTTGATGGAAAGAAAACAGTGAGAATTGTTTTTCTTACAACTCAGCTGGGACACCGCTGAGGAAACTTGAAAGATGGCAGCATTTACACAGTCAACGTCCTCAGAGGTAACGGAGTTTAAGTCCGAGAAATCAAGATCTGTTGCTGCAGCTAACTCTGGAGCCTGAGGCTCGGACCTGACAGATCCCTCTCGCAACACTCACAATGAATGAGTGCTGCAGTAGTCTTGCGAGAACGGCTGGGACAGTTAATAATAAAGTGCCCTGACTTACCACAGTAAAAACATAGATTCTCTTTAAAACGATGTTCCTTGCGTGCATCACTAACCCGTCGTAGTAAAGAGTCTACCTGCATGGGTTCAGGTTCAGGTTCCCGTGTAATCCTATTCAAAGGTTCCTTAGCTGGAGAGGAAGGTAGGAAAAGGTTAGTACGATTGCTTTCGAACCATCTCTCTTGCCTGCGTTCAGTTAAACGAGTATCAATACGGATGCAGTAGTTAATAAAGTCACCTAACGCAGTGGGAGGGTCGGCACGAGCCAGTTCATCCTTAATTAGTGGGGATAACCCCTTTCGAAAAATAGATTTTTTGGCGGAATTGTCCCAGGTGGTATCAAGGGCCCATCTCCTGAAATCCAAGGCATATTCAGCTACTGAGTGCTTACCTTGGCGCAAAGCTAACATGGCTGCTTCAGCTGTTGCACCTCGATTGGGGTCATCAAACACCTGCCCCATGGCTGAAATAAAGTCATCAAGGTGATTCAAACAATCATCCTCAGTCTCAATCAGAGGGTTTGCCCATATCAAAGCCTTGTTGGTAAGCAACATAATTATAGTAAGCACCTTAGATCGTTCAGTAGGAAATTGTGAAGCATGTGCAGAAAAAAAAAGATTACATTGATTAACAAATCCCCTGAATTTTTCACGTTCACCACCAAAACGAAAAGGGGGCAACTTGGGAATCCCAGAACTCGGGGCCATGGCAGGAGCCTGGACTTGCCCCTCCAGAACCTCAATCCTGGCTCGCAAATCCTGAGTAGTCTGTCCAACCACTTGCAAATTGTGATTATTTAGGTCCTGAAGATTTGTAAGACGGGTCTTTATATTCTGCAAATCTGCAAGGATATTATCAGTCACTCCACAAAGTTCCTTTATGCGGGCCTCCATTTTCCAGATCTTTTAAGACAGGATACTGGAAGAAGAGGAGAGGAAAAAAAAAACAATAGTGTTCACCTGTGGCAACACTGAAGAAAGAAAAAACTTTAAGGGAACTGCTCACCTGGAATGGTTGTGAGAAGTCACAACCACTATCATCACAGAAAGCTTTCAACCAGACATCTGATATCCAGAGTTTCAGCAGACAAAAGAGAAGAGAAAAAAAACAATAGTGTTTACCTGTGATAACTCTGCAGAAAAAAAAACTTAAGGGAATTGCTCACCTGGAATGGTTGTGAGAAGTCACAACCACTGTTATCACAGAAAGTACAACCGGACATCCGATATCCACAGTACAGCAGACAAGCCTTTCCAGACCCAGCAGACACTAACGTTTGGCTTCAGTATCTTGTAATGTATGTGATACAGTTCATATAGCGTCTTGTGCTTGGGTGTGATGAAAATACTTGAGACACAGGTTGAAAAAGAAAGTCTTGTATTGCTTCATACAAATTGGCAAAAATAAACACACAGGTTGCAAACACAGAAGCAGGAGACACAGCAGGCCAAAGTAATCTAAGTTCATCAATAACTCTCCACAACAGATTCAGATCTTCTTCTATGTTACCGCAAGTCCATGCAACCGTGAGGCTTTCAAGAGCAGAGTTCAGAGTCCACAAGAGCTCCAGAGTTTCTCAGTAGAAATGGCTGGAGTACAAAGTCCAAGGCTTCAGGAGTCAGAACACAGGTTCACTGCAGGCCAGATACTGAAGCACTGATTGCTCAGGTGTGGCTGTTTAAGAAGCAAACGGAGAGAATCAGGGCGGGAACATGCAAGCTGGAAAACTCCATTTTAACTGAGGGCAAGATAGCTGCAGCAAAACAGAAAGCAAAATGGCCGACGAACAAACTGAGTTTCAGAAACAGATATACAGAACCTTACACCCAGATTTGGTGACCTTCTGAATGCCATTGAAGGTTTATTACCTATAAATTTTGTCAACACAGGATCAGATTTCAAAATCTGCCAGTGTTTTGAAAGCAAAGCTCTCAAACATTCGCTTTGTCCATTGAATTTGGTAATAAACCGTACAATGTTGCTCTTGGACTTCAATGTACCAGGCCCATACAGGGCATCATGGCGAGTCGTGTGCCAAGCTCTATTATATGCACGTTTAATAGACCTACGACTGTAACCACGTTCCAAGAACCTCGCACCAATTAATTCAGATTGTATGTCAAAATCTTGATCACTGGAGCAGATACGTCTAAGACGCAAAAACTGTCCCAGTGGAATAGAATTAATTAGAGCACGAGGATGCGAGGATGAAGCGTGGACCAGAGAATTTACAGCCGTATGTTTCCTAAACAAATCTGTTTGCAAACAGTTGTTCACATCCCTCATAACACGAACATCCAAAAATTCAATCAAATTTGGATGATGAAAAAAAGTAAGCCTGATATTTAATGAATTATGATTAAGTGCAGTAATGAACTCAAATAACATGTCCGCTGAGTCCTGCCAAATGAAAAAAACATCATCAATGTAACGTGTCCAAAAAGGGACACGCTCCAAAGATTGAAAATAATCAGATGAAAAGAGGTCCCTCTCCCAAAATCCAAGGAACAGGTTGGCATATGCAGGGGCAAAGGCAGCTCCCATGGCTGTTCCTTGGATTTGAAGGAAGAAGGACCCCTTAAAAATAAAAAAATTGTGAGACAAAGTAAATTCTAATAAATTAATAAAAAATACTATAAATGCACGAGAAAAAGATGAGTGCTGCAAAAAATACGTAACTGCTGCTATTCCATCTGAATGTCGTATACTAGTGTACAGTGACTCAACGTCACATGTCACTAGCAAAGAATTAGATTCAACATGCAGACAATCCACCTTCTTCAAAAAATCATTAGTGTCCTTCGTGTATGAGGGAAGTGAAGAAACAAACGGTTGTAAAATAGAGTCGATGTATTTATTAACATTTTCTAAATAATTGCCTCGCCCTGATATGATAGGTCTGCCAGGAGGAGCCTCTTGGCTCTTGTGTACCTTGGGCAGCAGATAAAGAGTGGGAATGACGGGTTCGGAGACCTGAAGGGCTGAAAATAAATCATTGGTGATGATACCATCATCCCTTGAGTCCCGTAAGAAGATCCCAAGTTCATGTTGGAACTTTGATAAGGGATTAAAAGTTAACTTTTTATAACATGTCGTATCATTAAGTTGGCGTAATGCCTCAGACTCATACAAATCCTTCGGCCACACCACCACATTCCCACCTTTATCTGCCGCCTTAAAAACCACATCATCAAGTCCCATAAGTCTCTTGAGACACACACGTTCATCAGCACTGAAATTGTCCAAAGATGGATGAACAGGGATGCTATTCAGCTCACTGCTCACAGTTTTGACAAATATGTCAATCGCCGAACAAGAAGATAACGGAGGGAATTTGTTGGACGGTCTCTTAATAATGTCGGGAACCTCACCTTCACGATGGTTATGTTCCCTGGCCAGTTGTTCAAGATTAGCTAGCGCCTCCTGTTCCGTCTCTGTGGGGAAAGATGTCAGGGAATCCGCATTATAAAATATACGTTTAAATAGCATCCTCCTTGCAAAAAGGTGTAAATCCTTTACTGCCATGAATTTATCAAACTTGGCAGTTGGGCAGAACATCAAGCCCTTAGTAAGTAAATCAATCTCAGTCATAGAAAATCTATGTGTACTTAAATTAATTACCTTAAGTTGATTGTTGCTATTATCCGGAGAATATTCCCTCTTATTTGGTAAAAATCGTAAATTCCTCTTTCTTTTGGGTGTAGTTAGAGAAGCCACAGAGACGGACGAGGAGGCGATAGATATATCACTGATGGAAGGGTGGGAACGTGAATGCTCATTAGTAATCGATGGTTTTCTTCTCCATCTATATACCCTTCCCATGGATAGGTCATGCTGATCCCTTACCAATTTAGTTGTATGTTTCTTCTGTATGTCTTTGACCAATACGTCTAAGTCCTTATCAAAAGAATCATTGAATGTCTTAAATTGATCCATAGACATACATGTTTTGACTTTCTCAAATTGTTCATCTAGTTGTTTATCTACATCAGAGATAGCTTTTAAATTTAGACCGACCAACAGACCCATTAATTTCCACGATGTTTCATTACAAATTCTCTCCCAGTCCGCAATAAATTCATGATCTTCAACTACAAATGATGGAGTGACTCTAACCCTAAGTCCCCTAGGTATAAGTTGTTTTTGTATATAATTCTCCAAAAAAGCCTTTGTCCACCAAATTCTGGTACGTTTAAATAAGAGCCTTTTGATTAATTTGGATAGTAAATCAAGATTAGATCCTTCCGTGGTACTGCTGATGGTATCAGTGTTCCCAAAGACATCATTGACTTGACCCTGCCAGAAGGCCTCCCTGGTCTTAAAATCCATCGCCTAGGAAAAAATGTTTGTGCAAAACACAAAAAAAATTTTTTAGACAAGAAAAGTTCAAGTGCTATAGAAAATAAATGATTAAATGTAAAATATATCCAATATATTAAATAATACCACCAATCTGTGACTCTATACCCTGAACCAAAAAGGATGGCAGACCATCCGGTAATAAAGAACCACCCAGGGTGTGGAAGGGAAGGCCTTGTTGGAAGAAGAAAAGAAAAGGAGGCCAGGAGCACAAAAATAAGAATAATAATCTTTATTTAATCAAACAAATAAGGCTCAAACAACGATGATAGAACCAATTATAAAAACATGTTAATAACAAAGACACGTCACAACTGATACAATAAAGTGTTAATATATTACTAATATATCAACTAACGTTGATTTAAATAGGCATATACCATATGTAAACAATTTAAGCTCAGATATAATAACCAGGAGGGCAATAGATGAAAAAAATGTACATGTAAAATAATATGTTGTGCACTGTCACACATAAAAAAATACCAAAGTGTGTGCAGGCAAGAACAAGAAAAAATACTAAAAAATAAATATAATAAAATAATATACAATAGCGTACAACCTACACCAGTGCAAGCGTGTATAACGATGCACAAAGCACAAAAAACTAAAAAGAAAAAATTATATATAAATAAAACTGTGAACTAAGATCACACTAATCTGAATGGTGTAATAAACACGTGATCCTAACAAAGTGCTGCACTAACGTGTAAAATACATAAAGAAAAAATATATATATGTATATATATGAAGAAAGTGCACACCAGAGAACACTAGCGGTCTGTGTGCAAACCGCTATAAGCAAATGAGCTAATGCACAACATAGAAGAAAATTGCCACTATACCTGGGAGCCGAAAATCAGTGTGAGGTGTCAGAACGCGCCCCGACGCGCGTTTCGGAAAAACTCCTTCGTCAGGGGGATATGCACATACTGAATAATGGGGCTATTTAAACCCAGCGATCATAAACATAAATGCCGTACAGCTGTGTGAAATACAACGGCGCCATCGCCGAAAACAGAAACCGGAACTTGTATAGGCACAATCTTCCAGACTGCAGTTACGTGTGTAGCATCACGGCGCATGCGCAGGTCGCAGACACCGGAAGTGACGTGACGACCAGCGTCATGCGGAAGAACATGGCCTGAAAAACAGGCGGATCATCCGCATGAAGACGCCGTCGCCACGGCAACCACCAGCCCCACAACCCACGCATGCGCACCGCCAATAATCACACTCTGCAGTACTCAAAGAACGCGGGCATGTAAATAATATAATCATAATATGACACCAATAATTGCTAATGATGTACATTAATACAAAAAATAATTTACTACAATGTGCAAATATACAACCAATAATGATGGCATATAGATATAAATATATGTAATATGTATACGACTAAATATATGCAATATACAAAACACCTACAATATATGGTGTGACACATAAATCATCACAGAAAGACATAAATACATCACAGACAAATATATAATAAGTATACCATTCTGTATACCAAAATAGAAAAAAAGAAAAGAAAAGAAAACCCACGCCGCCAGTGACTTGAAGACATCATCAGTAAGTAAAGATCTCTTGATGGTAGACATACGTCGCATGGTTGAAACAGCCATATGATTACTAGAATATAAATAAAAATAAGTTAAAACCATGTTAAAAAACTACAAAAAAGGGACAAAGGAAATATTTTCATTCAAACCTAAAGGGGACACTGTTTGAAGAGTCCATATCCATTTCGTTTCAACTTGGGCGAGCCGTTTACTGACATTCCCACCCCTGATACCACACTTGAACACGTCAATGCCAATCACCTTCAACAGTCTAGAATCACAATTATGGAACATCTTAAAGTGCCTAGGAAGAGTCTTTAATGAGGCAACATCAGACACATCTTTGGCGGCTACGATGCCCAAAACGTGTTCACGCACCCTTACCTTGAGCTGCCTTGTAGTCATACCTACATAAATCAAGGAACAGGGGCATGTGGCATAATATATAACGGCAGACGATGTGCATGAAATACAGTGTCTAATATCAAAAGAGCGTGTCTTGTCAGAACTGAGAAAGCTGCGAGCCCTACCAACATTAGGGCATGCAACGCAGGAACCACAAGGTTTACACCCAGTCGAAGGTACACTAGATGTCAAAAAATCATTAATAGGAACTCCTGTATAAAGACTTTTGACCAAGTGGTCACCCAGATTTGGTGACCTTCTGAATGCCATTGAAGGTTTATTACCTATAAATTTTGTCAACACAGGATCAGATTTCAAAATCTGCCAGTGTTTTGAAAGCAAAGCTCTCAAACATTCGCTTTGTCCATTGAATTTGGTAATAAACCGTACAATGTTGCTCTTGGACTTCAATGTACCAGGCCCATACAGGGCATCATGGCGAGTCGTGTGCCAAGCTCTATTATATGCACGTTTAATAGACCTACGACTGTAACCACGTTCCAAGAACCTCGCACCCATTAATTCAGATTGTATGTCAAAATCTTGATCACTGGAGCAGATACGTCTAAGACGCAAAAACTGTCCCAGTGGAATAGAATTAATTAGAGCACGAGGATGCGAGGATGAAGCGTGGACCAGAGAATTTACAGCCGTATGTTTCCTAAACAAATCTGTTTGCAAACAGTTGTTCACATCCCTCATAACACGAACATCCAAAAATTCAATCAAATTTGGATGATGAAAAAAAGTAAGCCTGATATTTAATGAATTATGATTAAGTGCAGTAATGAACTCAAATAACATGTCCGCTGAGTCCTGCCAAATGAAAAAAACATCATCAATGTAACGTGTCCAAAAAGGGACACGCTCCAAAGATTGAAAATAATCAGATGAAAAGAGGTCCCTCTCCCAAAATCCAAGGAACAGGTTGGCATATGCAGGGGCAAAGGCAGCTCCCATGGCTGTTCCTTGGATTTGAAGGAAGAAGGACCCCTTAAAAATAAAAAAATTGTGAGACAAAGTAAATTCTAATAAATTAATAAAAAATACTATAAATGCACGAGAAAAAGATGAGTGCTGCAAAAAATACGTAACTGCTGCTATTCCATCTGAATGTCGTATACTAGTGTACAGTGACTCAACGTCACATGTCACTAGCAAAGAATTAGATTCAACATGCAGACAATCCACCTTCTTCAAAAAATCATTAGTGTCCTTCGTGTATGAGGGAAGTGAAGAAACAAACGGTTGTAAAATAGAGTCGATGTATTTATTAACATTTTCTAAATAATTGCCTCGCCCTGATATGATAGGTCTGCCAGGAGGAGCCTCTTGGCTCTTGTGTACCTTGGGCAGCAGATAAAGAGTGGGAATGACGGGTTCGGAGACCTGAAGGGCTGAAAATAAATCATTGGTGATGATACCATCATCCCTTGAGTCCCGTAAGAAGATCCCAAGTTCATGTTGGAACTTTGATAAGGGATTAAAAGTTAACTTTTTATAACATGTCGTATCATTAAGTTGGCGTAATGCCTCAGACTCATACAAATCCTTCGGCCACACCACCACATTCCCACCTTTATCTGCCGCCTTAAAAACCACATCATCAAGTCCCATAAGTCTCTTGAGACACACACGTTCATCAGCACTGAAATTGTCCAAAGATGGATGAACAGGGATGCTATTCAGCTCACTGCTCACAGTTTTGACAAATATGTCAATCGCCGAACAAGAAGATAACGGAGGGAATTTGTTGGACGGTCTCTTAATAATGTCGGGAACCTCACCTTCACGATGGTTATGTTCCCTGGCCAGTTGTTCAAGATTAGCTAGCGCCTCCTGTTCCGTCTCTGTGGGGAAAGATGTCAGGGAATCCGCATTATAAAATATACGTTTAAATAGCATCCTCCTTGCAAAAAGGTGTAAATCCTTTACTGCCATGAATTTATCAAACTTGGCAGTTGGGCAGAACATCAAGCCCTTAGTAAGTAAATCAATCTCAGTCATAGAAAATCTATGTGTACTTAAATTAATTACCTTAAGTTGATTGTTGCTATTATCCGGAGAATATTCCCTCTTATTTGGTAAAAATCGTAAATTCCTCTTTCTTTTGGGTGTAGTTAGAGAAGCCACAGAGACGGACGAGGAGGCGATAGATATATCACTGATGGAAGGGTGGGAACGTGAATGCTCATTAGTAATCGATGGTTTTCTTCTCCATCTATATACCCTTCCCATGGATAGGTCATGCTGATCCCTTACCAATTTAGTTGTATGTTTCTTCTGTATGTCTTTGACCAATACGTCTAAGTCCTTATCAAAAGAATCATTGAATGTCTTAAATTGATCCATAGACATACATGTTTTGACTTTCTCAAATTGTTCATCTAGTTGTTTATCTACATCAGAGATAGCTTTTAAATTTAGACCGACCAACAGACCCATTAATTTCCACGATGTTTCATTACAAATTCTCTCCAGTCCGCAATAAATTCATGATCTTCAACTACAAATGATGGAGTGACTCTAACCCTAAGTCCCCTAGGTATAAGTTGTTTTTGTATATAATTCTCCAAAAAAGCCTTTGTCCACCAAATTCTGGTACGTTTAAATAAGAGCCTTTTGATTAATTTGGATAGTAAATCAAGATTAGATCCTTCCGTGGTACTGCTGATGGTATCAGTGTTCCCAAAGACATCATTGACTTGACCCTGCCAGAAGGCCTCCCTGGTCTTAAAATCCATCGCCTAGGAAAAAATGTTTGTGCAAAACACAAAAAAAATTTTTTAGACAAGAAAAGTTCAAGTGCTATAGAAAATAAATGATTAAATGTAAAATATATCCAATATATTAAATAATACCACCAATCTGTGACTCTATACCCTGAACCAAAAAGGATGGCAGACCATCCGGTAATAAAGAACCACCCAGGGTGTGGAAGGGAAGGCCTTGTTGGAAGAAGAAAAGAAAAGGAGGCCAGGAGCACAAAAATAAGAATAATAATCTTTATTTAATCAAACAAATAAGGCTCAAACAACGATGATAGAACCAATTATAAAAACATGTTAATAACAAAGACACGTCACAACTGATACAATAAAGTGTTAATATATTACTAATATATCAACTAACGTTGATTTAAATAGGCATATACCATATGTAAACAATTTAAGCTCAGATATAATAACCAGGAGGGCAATAGATGAAAAAAATGTACATGTAAAATAATATGTTGTGCACTGTCACACATAAAAAAATACCAAAGTGTGTGCAGGCAAGAACAAGAAAAAATACTAAAAAATAAATATAATAAAATAATATACAATAGCGTACAACCTACACCAGTGCAAGCGTGTATAATCTATCATCGTTGTTTGAGCCTTATTTGTTTGATTAAATAAAGATTATTATTCTTATTTTTGTGCTCCTGGCCTCCTTTTCTTTTCTTCTTCCAACAAGGCCTTCCCTTCCACACCCTGGGTGGTTCTTCATCTCCTGTAAATAGCAATGTTAATATGGGAACCTAAAGAACGATATTTAAATGAAGAACAGATGCTCCAAGCCTGGATCCTTTTTGCAGAATGTCTTTGTTTTTTGGACAGAAAATCCATTTGTGACAAACTATTAGTATTAAGAAAAGTCTCATCCAACATCTATCCTTAACTCCACTGAGTA
>JARQOD010005080.1:0-50266 GCA_033576555.1 Oophaga sylvatica
AATACTGGGGGTTGGGAGGACGTACACCATACCAAGGTCGGAGTGGTCAAAGCTTACCACTATGTTAACCCAGTGTGCCCTCAGTGACTTGTACCGTCCCTGATCACAAGCACTTGTCCACGTGTTTGTGGTTAGGTTGAGTTTCCAAGTAACAGCATTGTGGAGGGCACGGGTAATGTTGTGGGACACGTGCCTGTGTAATGCAGGGACATCACACCGTGAAAAATAGTCCCACTTGTTCGTGGCCTTGGGGTGATCCTTGACTGTGCCCTCTCTTTCAAGCTACATATCCAAGCCCTTGCCTCTGACGGCCCACTACAACTCAAAAACATTTTCTAGATCCGTACATTCCAAGAAACTTCAAAACTATTTGTGCACGCCCTCATGATCTCCCTCCTCGACTAGTGCAACCTTATACTGTCTGGCCTGCACTCTAGCACCACTCAAATCTATCCTAAACTCTGCTGCCAGAGTAATCCAACTGTCCCTCCGTTATTCCCTTGTCTCTCCTCTCTGCCAGTCCCTTCACTGCCTTCTTATTGCCCATAGGCTACAGTCCAAAAGCCTAACTATAGCATACAAAGCCTTCCAGAAACTGTTTCCTCCATACATCTGAGACATCGTCTCCCAATGTCCGACTGGCTCATGACTTATTCTACGCTAACCCAGTGTGCCGTCAGCGAGTTGTACCGTCCCTGGCCTCAAGCACTTGTCCACGTGTCTGTGGTTAGGGGCACTTTCCCTGTAACAGCATTGTTGAGGGCCCGTGCTTGCTTGTGCAATGTCGTTACGGCAGACGAGAGAAATAGTGGTGGGTGGGGACCAAGTACCTTGTTACGGTCACCGCCATCAGGTTGCAGAAAACTTACGTCTTCCACGAGCCTAAAATGCAACATTTCCATCGCAAACAGATGAGAAATGTGTGAATTTAGTACTGTGGCGTTGGCTGCGTATTTCCGCTTGCGTTCCAAGGACTGGGGTATGTACAACTGAACGCTGCGTTTGGACAAGGACATGGACGTGATTGTTAATGGTGCTAGTTGAGTTGGTGTGCAACTACAGATGCAGGGCAGGAGGCATATTTGCATGCACCATGGACAGGGGATTGGCTTGCACGCACAACAGTGGAAAATGCAGTGGTATCACCCGCAGACACTGTTTATGGAGCATGGTGTTCAACCAACAAAGTTGGGTGCATTGCTGCCATGTGCCTGATCATGCTGGTGGTGGTAAGGCTGGTAGTTTTGCTACCCCTGCTGATGCGGGCATGGCCGGTGGTGCAAATGGCCTTTTTGGGGTTATCGGCAAAGTCTTTAAAAAACAACAAGACTGTTAGGGGGACATTCATTGTCTTCCTCTCCCATACCACCTCCTCACCTCGACATGTGTCTTTCGGTGTTCCCCAAGGCTTTGTTCTAGGATCCCTACTCTTCTCCATCTACACCTTTGGCCTGGGACAGCTGATGTAATGGCACGGTTTACAATATCATCACTACGCCGATGACACGCAGATCTACCTATCTGTACCTGACATCACCTCCTTACTGACCAAAATCACACGTCTTCCCGCTATATTATCCGTTTTTCTGCTCGCTTTCAAAAAGTGGACATGGACAAATCAGAATACATCATCTTTCAAGCATTCACGCTGAGTAGACATGAGAGCTGTGTATGCATCATTCGGTACCACTTTAGTAAGAGGGGAACTTAGCCCTAGGGAAAATGATTTTCCAGACATTCACTGCTTTTTTTGCATTTTTGGCAGCTGTGATCTTCATCTTCTTGGTGTGGATGTGGTATATTTCAAAGTCATCATCAATACCATCATCGTCCATATCTTGTAAAGAGGAAATCTGATGTTTTCAAGAGTCGTGGTTATGTACTTTTAGTGGCATTCCTTTAACAGTGCTCGTTACACTATGACAAATAATTTTCAACTGGGACATTTGGATCTTATTGGTAATATGTATGGGTGAAGATGAAGAAGCTTGTGCCACTGGTGTGTTTATAGTTACGGATGGTGCACTCCTCTTTAAACTTAGTTTTTCACGAGCATCCATCAGTTTGTTTGGTTTTCCTCCGACACTGATCTGCTTTCCGTAATTCAGCATCTCACAAACATGTTGCACTTTGCCCTTTATACAGACACTTGCATGTTTTGCAGCATATTTTCGACGGGCATTTCTTAGGCCGACTCTCATACGCGCTTCTGTTGCACAGATCTTCTGACGGGCATGAAACAGATTCTGGTAATTGATGGTGGCTAAACGACGAATCATTGTAGGCTGTATCCTGGATCTCATACCCAGGGCCGGCGTCAGCACCCGGCACACCCGGGCAAGTGCCGGGGCCCTGAGCAGGCGGGGGGGCCCACTCGCCGTCTGGCACCCCCGCGCCTGTTAGCGGAGGAGAGCGGTGTCAGCGCCGCCACTGCCCCCCCCCCCGCTTGCTCAGGGCCCCGGCAGCAGCAGGCACAATACTTACCTCTCCGTGCCTCCGCTGCCGCAGCTCCGGGCTCCAGGGGGCGTCGGCGCTTCCTCTCACAGCAGCGCCGCTGAATGACGTCATCATTCAGCGGCCGGCTGTGGCAGAGAGCGCGGACGTTGGAGGTGAGACGTGTGTGTGTGTCTCTGTGTGTATGTAGTGCGGTGCTTTGTGTGTGTGTATGTGTGTGTGTGTATGTATGTATGTGAGAGAGTGCTTGTGTGCTGTGGTGCTGTCTGTGTGTGATGATGGGGAGGCATTGCTGATAATGGGGAGACATTGATGATGATGGGGAGAAGATGATGATAATGGACAGGCATTGATGATAATGGGCAGGCATTGATGATGGGGAGAAGATGATGATGGGCAGGCATTGATGATAATGGGGAGGCATTGATGATGATGGAGAGGCGATGATGATGATGGGCAGGCATTGATGATAATGGGGAGGCCATGATGATGATGGGGAGGCCATGATGATAATGGGCAGGCATTGATGATGGGGAGGAGATGATGATGATAGGCAGGCATTGATGATGATGGGGAGGAGATGATGATGATGGGCAGGCATTGATGATAATGGGGAGGCCATGATGATGATGGGGAGGCAATGATGATGATAAGGAGGCAATGATGATTATGGGGAGGCAATCATGATGATAATGGGGAGTCTTTCCACAGCGCCCTTTCCTGAGCCGTAACAGTGCAGAACGCAGTACAGCGCAGAGGAGAGCTCCATATTTTGTATGGAGCATTATATGGGGACCAGTATCCTGTATGGAGCATTATATTGGGTCCAGTATTCTGTATGGAGCATTATTTTGGGTCCAGTATTCTGTATGGAGCATTATATGGGGGGTGAAATCCTGCATGGGGTATTATATGGGTGATGAGGGGGGAGACTGTGGTGCCTATAATATTGTATGGAGGACTGTACTGTCCAGTCTGTTCTGTGCGCTGTGAGGATTTGGCAGTTTTTGAGCTATTGTACAATTTACAATAGATATCACTCATGTAATGGAAGAAGTGAAGTATTTGGCATTGTACTGTACCCATATTTCTCTGCTGTATCTGTGCATCATGAATCGTGGTCTGTGTTAAAGGGGCCCACTGAGGCTCTTTCGCCCGGGGCCCATAAAAACCTGGAGCCGGCCCTGCTCATACCTCCCATAGCCACTGCTGTTATTAGTCATGTACTTTCCCATTCCTGTCATCACCATGCCCCTTTTCCTGATTACATCATCCAACGATTCGTCCGCCATATTTTTACTAAAAACCTGCACTTTCCCAGCAGCAAACTGTGTAGGAAGCCATGTTACAGTTTTGCAAGATGTTTACGATGCCCCCTAAAAAAAAAATGTACACACTATGTTGATATCTACCCCCAGGGGGAAATGTTTGCCAGCCAGTGTATGGCCATTCCAAGTCTAGGAGACCCACTCCTTTAAATTGGGCCTATTTTTTTAATCAGGCCTTCCTCCAAGTCTCATCATCCACCGCCACTAGATCAAAAGGGTTTATGTGTTCCGTGCAGCTACAGCCAGTGTCGCATTATTAACAAGGGTGGGTGGTTATTCAAAAGATTTGTTCTGAAAAAGGTTGAGGTGTAGCTCACAGAGGAAATGTTTGCCAGCTCATATACTAAGTGTATGGGTATTCCAAGTCTAGAGACCCGCTCCTAGAAATTGGGCCTATTTTTTAATCAGGCCTTCCTCCACGTCTGATCATCCACCGGCACTAGATCAAAAGGGTTTACGTGTTGCGTGCAGTTTCAGCCACTGCTGTCGAATTATTAACAAGGGTCTGTTGTTATGCTGTGCGTAAAAGACTTGTTCTGAAAAAGGTTGAGGTGTACCCCACAGGGGAAAATGTTTGCCAGCCCATACACTAAGTGTATGGGCATTCCAAGTCTAGGAGACCAGCTCCTAAAAATTGGACCTATTTTCTAATCAAGCCTTCCTCCACGTCTGATCATCTACCGCCACCAGATCAAAAGAGTTTACGTGTTCCGTGCAGCTACAGCCAGTGTTGCATTATTAACAAAGGTGGGTAGTTATGCTGTGCATAAAATACTTGTTCTGAAAACGGTTGAGGTATACCCCACAGGGGAAAATGTTTGCCAGCCCATACACTAAGTGTATGGGCATTCAAAGTCTAGGAGACCAGCTCCTAGAAATTGGACCTATTTTCTAATCAATCTTTCCTCCACGTCTGATCATCCACCGCCACTAGATCAAAAGGGTTTACGTGTTCCTTGCAGCTACAGCCAGTGTCGCATTATTAACAAGGGTGGGTGGTTAGGCTGTGCGTCAAAGACTTGTTCTGAAAAAGGTTGAGGTGTACCCCGCAGGGGAAATATTTGCCAGCCCATACACTGAGTGTATGGGCATTCCAAGTCTAGGAGACCCGCTCCTTTTTAATGGGAAATTTTTTGGTAAGAGTCCCTCCTCCCTGTTTCTTCCAAGGGGGATTGGAGTTATTGGGGTGCATATGACTTGGTAGCAGGGCAGGCCTTGCAGTCAGTGCATAAGAAAACAGAATGGAAGTACAAAATGAATAATGTGAAGTGGATTTTCCTGGGCCCATCCAGTACCTGGGTTCAAAGGCTTATTGGGGTGCATATGACTTGGTAGCAGGGCAGGCCTTGCATTCAATGCAACATTTTTTATGGAAGCCATCCTGGACATCTCGTGAAAGGGGTATTGGGGTGCGTCGTAATTCTTGGCAGTCCATCCACTCACTGCATAAGCTATAACAGTTTCAGACACCCACTGTTTAATAATGGCTCTTTAAGCAGATTAATGCTGCCTGATGCCCCTGTAAAAATAGGCTCTGTGACTTTAAGAGTTCCTCCTTCATAAATGAAACAAGATATGTCTGCTTATGTGTCACACACCACATGGCCAGCTTGGGTTGGTAAATGTTACAATGACATTTCCCAGTGAATGCATTTGTTTTGGTTGAAAGCAATGTTAAAGTAGAAAACCACTTCAAAAACGCTGCGTCTGAACATAGCCCAAGTGGTGGAGGAACATTTTGGTCTGGGGTTATTTATTTTGCCTTATATAAAGTGTCATGGAAATATATATCTATTCCACGTATTTAATGTATATTCATATATATGCATTTACAGTCATATAGATCTCACTTGCTAAAAATCCTGTGCTCAGCATATCTATGCGAACGCTGATGCTATCTATAATTAGTTGCTTAAGACGACCCTGGCCTACATAAGTCAGGCTATTACAGAAGATAGCTCATAGGGACTGTAAGGAAAGGGACGTCGCCATTTTGTATAGGGCCTATACCAGCCTCCATTTTGTCAGTTCACAGAGCCACAAACTTCTGACTACACAGGGCCTATGAGCATATCCAGTACGACTGGTTTTGATGTCCACTATGAATCTAAAGGGCTTTAACATGCTAATTAGTTTAGGCCAGTGTCTGAATAAGATGGTCAGTCCTATGTTAAATGGCTCAAACTTAAGTCAGTATTTCCTGCTCCATATGAATTGCAGGCCAGTTAATATGCGTGCTTCAAATCAAAGGGGAAGGGCCTAGCAGACTTAAGAACTGTAGCATGGACAGGCTGGATTCTTTCCATTTTACACACAGAAGCCAAGAAGATGGTCTAGGAAGGACCAAGTGACTATCCAGCAACTGAAGACTGTTACCTGGGAGAGCCTTCCCATGACTATACTACCCGGTAATATTGATCTATAGCTTATACCTTTAAGCCTTGTACATTATCGTTGTATTTTTTCTCTGACTGCAAATCCATTGTAATTACGTTGTATAGCTTTACTGTATATTTCTGTAATTATCTAGTGCGCTCTTAAGGCGATTAAACCATAAAATTAATCTTGGGCTGATGCTTTTACTCTGATCACGAATCTTAGAATACCCAGTGGGTAACAGGACAACCTCCCCGGTGGCCAATTGCTCTAGGTGCAGTTCCCTTACTGACCTGAGAGACAAAGGGGGCGCCGGAGAGCTGTACCTGTGGAGTTACGTCCTATTGGTGGCGTGGGAGGAAGGGGGTCATCCCTCACATTTGGTAGCGGCGGTGGGATCAGAAGCTACCCGCTACCCGTGGTCTCAGCGGTCGTGGCCGCTGTTACCAGGAGTGGGAGCGCTTGTCATGTATAGTGTACAGTTCCTATAGCGTCTTGTGCTTGGGTGCGAGGAAAACACAGGAGACATAGGTTGAAATGAAATGACTTGTATTACTTCATACAAGCATGCTGAAAAGTTCACACAGTTTGCAGGAACAGTGACAAGAGACACAGCAGGCCAGAGTAACTTCAAGCACTACAATAACTCTCCAAAGCAGGTTCAGGATCTCTTCTCTGTACCGTAATTCCTCTGCAAACATGGATTCACCAAACAGCAGGTTTCCAGAGTCCAAAAGTGTTCCAAGGTTCCTCAGTAGGGAATAGCTGGAGTACAAGTCCAAGGCTTCCAGGAGTCAGGTCACAGACTGACTGAGGCTTGATTCAGGAGCACTGATTGTTCAGCTGAGGCTGCTTAAGAAGCAAGAGGGAAGAATCAGGGCGGGAACATGAAAACTGGAAACTCCATATTAACTGAGGGCAAGAGCTGCAGAAAGACAGAAAGCAAAATGGCCGACGGAAAACTGAGTTTCAAGGAACATGTCAACAGAGACAAAGAACCTTACATTACTCCCCCCTTAGGGACAACCTCCGGATGACCTCAGACCAGGCTTGTCAGGGTACCTCTGATGAAACTGGCGGAGCAGGCGAGGAGCATTTACATTATTGACTGATTCCCATGAGTTGTCCTCCACTGGGTAACCCTGCCATTTAATCAAATATTGCAACTGATTTCTGTACAACCTGGAATCTAGAATCCTTTCCACCATAAATTCTTCCTGACCATCGACCAGCACTGGGTCAGGGCAAGGAGAAGAACGTCCAGGAAACGTATTGGGTGTTGCAGCCTTTAGTAGGGATACATGAAAGACAGGGTGGATTCTCATAGTTCTGGGCAGTTGAAGACGACAAGCAACAGCACTTATAATCTTATTGATCTTATAAGGTCCAATGTACTTATGTCCCAATTTAGACGATGGAATCTTTAATTTAAGATTTCTGGTTGACAGCCAGACCAAATCTCCTACCTTGAAAGCTGGTGCAGGTTTACAAAATTTATCTGCTGCTTTCTTGTACCTTTCCTGAGCCAATTCTAGATTTTCCTTTAGAAGATCCATATTCTTTTGTAAAGAAGTGATTCTTTCAGCCACTGCCGGCAAGGGCGTATCTATGGGAAATCGAGGAAGAATGTTAGGATGATAACCTAGATTGGAGTAAAAAGGAGACTGCTTAGTGGAGGCGCTCTGAGAGTTGTTATAAGAGAACTCAGCCAGTGGAAGTAGATCCACCCAATCATCCTGTAGGTGGCAGATAAAACAGCGGAGATACTGCTCCAGGGTCTGATTGGTTCGTTCTGTCTGTCCATTAGTCTGGGGATGAAAAGCAGAAGAAAGGTTTACTTTAATGTCCAATGCTGCACAGAAATTTTGCCAAAACCTTGAAGTGAATTGCACCCCTCGATCCGAAATGACCTCATCCGGTACTCCATGTAAGCGAAACACATTCTTAATCATCAAGTCTGATGTCTGTTTTGCAGTGGGTAAGCCGACACAAGGGATAAAATGAGCTGCCTTTGTTAGACGGTCAACCACCACTAGAATGGTGTTCTTCCCTTGAGAGGTTGGTAACTCCACAATGAAGTCCATAGAAATGGATCCCCACGGGCGGGACGGGGTGGGAAGAGGTTGCAACAGACCAGTTGGTGAGGAGCGAGGTGTTTTGCATCTTGCACAGACTTCACATGAAGTGACATAGTTTAAGACATCTTTCCTGTAAGTGGGCCACCAAAAGAAACGAGAAAGAAATTCTTGTGTCTTTAGAATTCCCCTATGCCCGGCTATCTTGGAATCGTGGATGAGTTGCAATACTCTCAATCTGACTGTTTCAGGTATATACAGACGTTGTCCCTGAATCCACACACCATTCTTAAAGACAAGACTTACGTCCCTTGGGGGTTGAGCCAACAAAGAATCCGCATGGTATGCTTCATTGATGTCCTTAAGTAGGTCTTGATTATGAATCACTCCCAGGAATCTAGAGTCAGGAAGAATAGTCTTAGGAGGAGTAAGTGGACGTGTCTCTGCTGAATGAATCCTAGAGAGTGCATCAGCCTTTCCATTGCGCGATCCTGGTCTATAAGAAATTACAAAATTAAATTGGTTTAGGAAAAGATTCCAGCGAGTCTGGCGAGGAGTCAGGCACTTAGCCGACCTGATAAATTCAAGGTTACGATGGTCTGTCAGGACGACTATTTGCTGTGCAGCTCCCTGAAGAAGGTGTCTCCATTCCTTGAAGGCGGCAATAATGGCCAACAATTCTCTATTGCCCACATCGTAGTTCCTCTCAGCCGAAGACAACTGCTGGGAAAAGAAGGCACAGGGATGCAAGACATTCTTCTCACCTGTTCTCTGAGAGAGTATAGCTCCAACGGCACAGTCTGAAGCATCCACCTCTATTATGAAGGCAAGCTCGGGGTTGGGATGTACTAAGATAGGTGCGGTGGTAAATTTATCCTTTAAACAGGAAAATGCTTCCTGAGCTTGCGGGGTCCAGGAGAACCTAGACTGTTTCCGGGTAAGTTGGGTGATAGGTGACACTACCTCAGAAAAATTCTTAATGAAACGTCTATAGAAGTTGGCAAACCCGATGAAACGCTGCACCTCCTTCACATTTCTAGGAATTGGCCAATCCTTGATGGCTTGGGTCTTGCTTCCATCCATACTAATCCCTTGCGTAGATAGTACATACCCCAGAAATTGAATTTTGGTCCTATGGAATTCACATTTTTCAAGCTTGATGTAGAGATGGTTTTGTCTTAGGCGTTCTAAGACCATTCTCACATGTCCATGATGTTCCTCTGTGGAGTTAGAAAAAATTAGAATATCATCCAGATAAATAACCACAAATGTATCTAGGAGATCCCTGAAGATATCATTCACGAAGTGTTAGAAAGTGGCTGGGGCGGTACTCAGACCAAAAGGCATAACTAGATATTCAAAGTGTCCATAGCGTGACCTGAAAGCAGTCTTCCATTCATCCCCAGGTCTAATACGGACCAAGTTATAGGCCCCACGGAGATCCAGTTTAGAGAAAATTTTGGCATGCCGCACTCTCTCCAACAACTCAGTGATTAAAGGCAATGGATAACGGTTTCTAATAGTAACCTTATTGAGTTCCCTATAGTCTATGCAGGGTCTCAGAGATCCATCTTTCTTCTTCACAAAGAAGATGGGTGCACCTGCGGGAGATGAAGAGGGGCGTATGAAGCCCTTGGCTAAATTTTCGTCTATATAATCCTTCAAAGCTTTTAGCTCGGGCCCCGCTAGGGGGTAGATCTTACCAAAAGGTATCTCGGCTCCGGCAATAATTCAATTGGACAATCATATGGACGGTGAGGAGGAAGCTGATCAGCGTTCTTCTTGTCACATAAATCCACATAGTCCTGGTATACAGCTGGTAGTTCAGGAACTGACATGGTTCCTTTAGGAACAGAGCAAGCTGAAACTCCTTGACTCATCTGTTTCTCCGGAAAGTGTAATTCCTTGGTCTCCCAGTTAATCGTAGGATTCTGCACCTGCAGCCATGGTAGCCCTAGAATGATGGGAAAGTGGGGAGAAGAGATAAGCAAAAAAGACATTTTCTCCTGATGATCTTTACCCATAAGGACCCTCAAAGGCTCTGTTTCTTGATCCACTGGTCCAGAAGTCAGTAGAGAGCCATCCACAGTCTCCATCTGTACTGGAGTAGCCTTCTTCACTGAACGTATCCCCTGTTTCAGAGCAAAGGAGATATCCATAAAATTTCCACTTGCTCCTGAGTCGATCATAGCAGAGCTAGACACCCAGACTGAGTCAACCCAGAGTTTGATGGAAAGGAAGCAATGAGAATTGTTTCTTTTACAACTCAGCTGGGACACCGCTGAGGAAACTTGAAAAATTGCAGCGTTTATACCGTCATCGTCCCCAGAACTAACAGAGTTTAAGTCCGAGAAATCAAGATCTCTTGCAGCAGATCTCTCTGGAGCCTGAGGCTCGGACATGACAGAGCTCCTCTCGCAATGTGACGCTTCCCACGGCTGTGGGGCGTCGGGACATGGCATAGCTTGCCTAGCTAGCCAATGCTCCCACGCCGCCAGTCCACGACGACGTGAGGCATGGGTCCCAGATGGTAAGAGAATGTGGACCCACTGGACCACGGAGGGAGACCCGGGCCTGCCCGGACTAGGGAAGGGCAGCGACCGGGATCCGTGGCAGCTGAGCATGTGGGCAAGGTGGCGACCTGCAGGACTAGACAACACCGCACAACTTCAGGTAAGAAGAAACATAAAGTTTACTTAAAGAAACAAAGTACATAAACAGAACATAAGACCGGGCTCCCGATTCCGCACATCAGAGAAGGGTACACAACTCAGGATCACAGACGAGTGCTGGAGGACATCACGGGTAGATGCAGTCCAGGGTTATCTGGCACAGGCATACTTGGACGGCCTCTCTCTCAGGCCTTAGGCGTAGCACAGGCTCAGCAGGAGAACATCAGACACCGACCTCAGACAGACTTCAGACGATGGCGGGGTCATCACGGGTTGATGAAGTCCAGGGTCATCTGGCACGGGCATACTAGGACGGCCTCTCTCTCAGGCCTCAGGCGTAGCACAGGCTCAGCAGGAGAACATCAGACACCGACCCAGGACAGACGTCATCACAGGGTAGACCAAGGAGGAACCGGCAGGACAGGCAGGTTGTCACGGCAAGTGACCAAGGCAGTCTCTGGGACAGGCAGGTTGTCACGGCAAGTGACCAGGCAGTCTCTGGGACAGACAGGTTGTCACGGCTAGTGACCAGGGCAGTCTCTGGGACAGGCAGGTTGTCACAGCAAGTGACCAGGCAGTCTCTGGGACAGACAGGTTGTCACGGCTAGTGACCAGGGCAATCTCTGGGACAGGCAGGTTGTCACGGCAAGTGACCAGGCAGTCTCTGGGACAGGCAGGTTGTCACGGCTAGTGACCAGGGCAGTCACTGGGACAGGCAGGTTGTCACGGCAAGTGACCAGGCAGTCTCTGGGACAGGCAGGTTGTCACGGCTAGTGACCAGGCAGTCTCTGGGACAGGCAGGTTGTCACGGCAAGTGACCAGGCAGTCTCTGGGACAGGCAGGTTGTCACGGCTAGTGACCAGGGCAGTCTCTGGGACAGGCAGGTTGTCACGGCTAGTGACCAGGCAGTCTCTGGGACAGGCAGGTTGTCACGGCTAGTGACCAGGGCAGTCTCTGGGACAGGCAGGTTGTCACGGCAAGTGACCAGGCAGTCTCTGGGACAGGCAGGTTGTCACGACTAGTGACCAGGGCAGTCTCTGGGACAGGCAGGTTGTCACGGCTAGTGACCAGGGCAGTCTCTGGGACAGGCAGGTTGTCACGGCAAGTGACCAGGCAGTCTCTGGGACAGGCAGGTTGTCACGACTAGTGACCAGGGCAGTCTCTGGGACAGGCAGGTTGTCACGGCAAGTGACCAGGCAGTCTCTAGACAGGCAGGTATATACGACCTGATATGGTGGAGCCTCCAGGTAGGCTGCAGTCGGATGGCAGATGATCGCTCCCAGGTGAGCAGGCAAGAGCCGGGGATCTCTGCAGATGATGTCCGAACTTCCGGATGGAGCTGCAGTCGGATGGCAGATGATCGCTCCCAGGTGAGCAGGCAAGGGTCGGGGATCTCTGCAGATGATGTCTGAACTTCCGGATGAAGCTGCAGTCGGATGGCAGACAGGCAAGCCGACAGGTAACAGGCAGGTAACTGGAATCAGGAGCTGATGGCTGAAACAGAGTTAGACTGCACAGGAACAACAGGGACACGGATTGGATCTCAGGGAGTCAGGAACACAGACAGGAACATGGATTGGATCTCAGGGAGTCAGGAACACGGATTGGGTCTCAGGGAGTCAGGAACACGGACAGGAACATGGATTGGATCACAGGGAGTCAGGAACACAGACAGGAACATGGATTGGATCTCAGGGAGTCAGGAACACGGATTGGGACACAGGCCTCGGACTCCGGACATCTGGCAATGATCGGCAGGATCCGGACATCAGGCAGGAAGGATAGGATCCGGACATCTGGAAGTGGTCGTCGGACATCGGACATCAGGCCATGGTCATCAGGCATCGGATCCGGACATCTGGCAGCGACCTGAAAAGGAACCCCAGCGGTCTGGTGCAAGCCCCGCCAGGCTCAACGGGAGCTGGCCGGGGATTGCACAGAGGCTGAGCACAGAGTAACAGAAACTCAGCACACACCGGACTCCTACTTCCAAGATGAACTCAGGTTATATAGCAAGGATTCACAGTAACTGGCACAGGGTTCTGGACACAGCAGGATTTCAGGAACATAACACAGAGGACACAGTTCAGACAGTCAGGTACAGGATGCGATCCAAGATCAGGGGTTCAGGTAATTAGACACAGCAGGAACAGGCCTGGATATACAGCCTCCAGGAACGGCGATCTGGGTAATCAGCCCCCAGCATAGGCGGAAACACAAGACACAATTCAGACATTCAGGTACCGGGTTTGATCCAGGATCAGGGAACAAGACACAGCAGGAACAGGGAATCAGCTCTCCAGAGCTGATCAACTTCAGAGCAGGAGCAGAACACACAACCACATACGGCTAGGTTCTGGGATTCAATACAGATTCAATGCGAAGCTCTGGCACCGCCCACTAGGGCTGGGGAACTTTATATATGAGCTGCTTCACAGCGATAGGCTGGAGCAGTAATTCTAGTAAACACCCAATCCACATAAAAGCAGGACAGGTGTGGGCCGCCCCCTATGCAGAGCCAGACAGCACAACACAGAGGGAACCCAACAATGGCTGCTGCCAACCACGCAGTAAGTCATGCACCACTGCAGAGGACTTTGCAAGCTACGGACGGCTTTCACAGCAAGTCAGGAACCGCACATGCGGGCGGTCATGCAAAGCAGCGGAGCCACTCACGCAAGTACGGGTACGCAGCAGAGCCGGGAACTGAGCAGCATCCATATAGGTAACAGACAACAGTATCCCAGCTGGTTAGGGGGAAAGGAGCAAAAGGGTTAATGCAAAAAACATGCAGAGTAACGCTGGAAAACAAAGTACAGACAATACCAGCGTTACACGCAACACTCACAGTGAATGACTGCTGCAGTAGTCTTACGAGAACGGCTGGGGCAGTTTATAATGAAGTGCCCTGACTTACCACAGTAGAAACATAGATTTTCCTTTATACGATGTTCTTTGCGTGCATCACTAACCCGTCTTTGTAAAGAGTCCACCTGCATGGGTTCAGGTTCTGGTTCCCTTGTGATCCTACTCAAAGGTTCCTTAGCTGAGGAGGGAGGTAGTAAAAGGTTAGTGCGATTATTTTCAAACCATCTCTCTTGTCTGCGTTCAGTCAGACGAGCATCAATACGGATACAATAGTTAATAAAGTCACCTAACGCAGTGGGAGGGTCGGCACGAGCAAGTTCATCCTTAATCAGTGGAGACAACCCTTTCCGAAAAATAGATTTTTTAGCGGAAGTGTCCCAAGTGGTATCAAGAGCCCATCTCCTGAAATCCAGGGCATATTCGGCTACTGAACGCTTACCTTGGCGCAAAGTTAACATGGCTGCTTCAGCTGTTGCACCTCGATTGGGGTCATCAAACACCTGCCCCATGGCTGAAATAAAAGCATCAAGGTGATTCAAACAATCATCCTCAGTCTCAATCAGAGGGTTTGCCCACATCAAAGCCTTATTGGTAAGCAACATGATTATAGTAAGCACTTTGGATCGTTCAGTGGGAAATTGTGAAGCATGTGCAGAGAAAAATAAATTGCATTGATTAATAAATCCCCTGAATTTCTCACGTTCACCGCCAAAACGAAAAGGAGGTAATTTGGGGATCCCAGAACTTGAGGTTATGGCAGGAGCCTGGGCTCGTTCCTCTAGAGCCTCAATCCTGGCTCGCAATTCCTGGGTAGTCTGTCCAAACACTTGCAAATTATGATTAGTGAGGTCCTGTAGGCTTGCAAAACGGGTTTTTAAAGTCTGTACATCTGAAAGGATTGTATCAGTCACTCCGCAAAGTTCCTTTATGCGGGCCTCCATCTTCCAGATCTTTTAAGGCAGAGGTGCTGGAAGGAGAAGAGGAAAGGAAAAAAAAAAAAAAAACAATAGTGTTTACCTGTGGTAACGCTCCAGAGTAAAATTTTAAGGGAATGCGCTCACCTGGAATGGTTGTGAGAAGTCACAACCACTGTCATCACATAAGGTATTAAACGGACATCTGATATCCACAGTCACAGCAGACACGGCTTTCCCAGACCCAGCAGACACTAAACATTGACTCCTGAATCTTGTCATGTATAGTGTACAGTTCCTATAGCGTCTTGTGCTTGGGTGCGAGGAAAACACAGGAGACATAGGTTGAAATGAAATGACTTGTATTACTTCATACAAGCATGCTGAAAAGTTCACACAGTTTGCAGGAACAGCGACAGGAGACACAGCAGGCCAGAGTAACTTCAAGCACTACAATAACTCTCCAAAGCAGGTTCAGGATCTCTTCTCTGTACCGTAATTCCTCTGCAAACATGGATTCACCAAACAGCAGGTTTCCAGAGTCCAAAAGTGTTCCAAGGTTCCTCAGTAGGGAATAGCTGGAGTACAAGTCCAAGGCTTCCAGGAGTCAGGTCACAGACTGACTGAGGCTTGATTCAGGAGCACTGATTGTTCAGCTGAGGCTGCTTAAGAAGCAAGAGGGAGAGAATCAGGGCGGGAACATGAAAACTGGAAACTCCATATTAACTGAGGGCAAGAGCTGCAGAAAGACAGAAAGCAAAATGGTCGACGGAAAACTGAGTTTCAAGGAACATGTCAACAGAGACAAAGAACCTTACAGCGCTGAAGCCCAAGGAGCCTCGCGGAGGTCCGACGGTTTCCCCCTCTCCGACTAAGTGGCTGCCGAGTCAGACAGTAGCCAGGAGACAGATCCCGGGGAACTGACAGAGGACATGGCAGTTTCATCAATTCTTGCCACATCAAGTCAGGGATTTCAGGCAGCGTTGGAAGCTGACCCTAGCCTGAAGACTCTCAAGGAACAGGCGGCACAGCCTCCCCTGGAGTCCAACCGCGAGCGAGTGGTCTGGGACCAGGGACGGCTGTACCGGGTAACGGTCCAGCAGGGTTCACCGGAGGTGTGGCCCAGGGACCGACAGTTAGTGGTACCCCATCCGTTCAGGGCGGAATTGTTGCGGATCGCACACGAGATTCCAATGGCCGGACACCTAGGGATCACTAAAACCAGGGCCAGGCTAGCTCAGCATTTCTACTGGCCTGGAATGAGGACCGAGGTGATAGCCTACTGCCGTTCGTGTGACACCTGTCAGAGGGTGGGGAAGGCGGGGCCGCGCCCCAAAGCCCCACTGGTAACTCTGCCCATCATCGAAGAGCCTTTCTCGAGGGTGGCTGTGGATCTCATTGGACCTCTGTCCACTCCCAGCCGCTCCGGGAAATGCTTCATACTAACGGTAGTGGACTATGCCACCCGGTACCCGGAGGCAGTAGCTTTGTCGTCCATTCGGGCCGACAAAGTGGCCACTGCCTTACTGGAGATTTTCTCCAGAGTGGGGTTTCCCAAGGAAATGCTCACCGACCGAGGGACCCAGTTCATGTCGCAGCTGATGGAGTCTCTCTGTAAGCAGGTACAGGTGCAACATCTGGTGGCCAGCCCGTATCACCCACAGACCAATGGCTTGTGTGAGCAGTTCAATGGCACCTTAAAGCAGATGCTGAAGATGTTGGTCGACTCCCACGGGAGAGACTGGGAGCGGTATCTCCCACACCTGCTGTTTGCTTACCGGGAGGTCCCACAGGCCTCAACGGGGTTCTCCCCCTTTGAGCTCCTGTACGGGCGACGTGTACGGGGGCCCCTTGCTCTGGTGAAGGAAGCATGGGAAGGGGATTTAGCCACCCCTGGAGTGTCGGTCATTGAGTATGTTGTGCACTTCCGGGACCGAATGATGGCCTTGACGTGGCTGGTGCATGACAATATGGCCTAAGCTCAGGCTGACCAGAAGCGATGGTACGACCAGAATGCTTGTGAGCGGACCTACCAGGTGGGTCAAAAGGTGTGGGTACTGGTCCCCGTACCACAAAACAAGCTTCAGGCGGCCTGGGAGGGTCCATACCTCGTGGACGAGCAGCTCAACGAAGTCACCTACCTGGTCACCCTGGACCACGCCCGTGGAAGGAGGAAGGCCTTCCATGTGAACATGATGAAGGCCCATCATGAGCGGGAGGCTTATGCTCACCCAGTGTGCAACCTTCCAGAGGAAGGAGAGGCAGAAACCCTCCTTGATCTGCTCACCCAAGCAAAGGCGGGTGGATCCATCGAGGATGTGGGGGTTGGCCACCAGCTCTCGGAGGACCAACGTTCCCAGCTGGGGGCCACCCTACACCCCTTTCGGGAGCTGTTCAGCAGCCTGCCCGGAAGGACTGAGGCAGCAGTCCATGACGTGGACACTGGCAACCACCCCCCAATCCGGCGTTCAGCATATCGGGTCTCTCTTGAGGTGCAGCAGCAGATGCGCCAAGAGATAGACGAGATGCTGAGGCTGGGGGTGATCCAAGCGTCCAACAGCGCGTGGGCTTCGCCTGTAGTCCTCGTCCCTAAAAAGGACCGAACTACGCGGTTCTGCGTGGACTACAGGGGGCTCAACGCTGTGACGGTCACCGATGCGTACCCAATGCCGCGCATCGATGACCTGCTCGACCAGCTGGCCGGGGCCAAGTACCTGACCATCATGGATCTGAGCAGGGGGTATTGGCAGATTCCCCTGACCCCTAGGGCACGGGAACGCTCTGCCTTTATCACCCCATTCGGACTGTACGAGTCCACGGTGATGCCCTTCGGCATGAAGAATGCCCCTGCCACTTTTCAGCGGATGGTCAACACGCTGCTCGAGGGACTGGAAGGGTATGCGACCGCGTACCTGGATGACATTGCCATCTTCAGTCTCACCTGGGAGGATCACCTAGAGCACCTGGCGCAGGTGCTCGGGCGGATCCAGCGAGCAGGCTTGACATTAAGCCGGAAAAATGCCAGCTGGGTATGAGTGAGGTCCACTACCTGGGACACCGGGTAGGTGGGGGAGCTCTGAAGCCAGAGCCCGGGAAGGTGGATGCCATCGCATCCTGGCCCACCCCCAGGACCAAGAAGCAGGTGATGTCCTTTTTGGGTACTGCTGGGTACTATAGGAGGTTTGTTCCACACTATAGTGCCCTGGCCAAGCCCCTGACGGACCTCACCAAGAAAAGGCTGCCAGTCGCAGTCGACTGGACAGTCGCCTGCGAGACAGCTTTCCAGGCGCTCAAGACCGCCCTTTCTAGTTCTCCTGTACTACAGGCAGCCGACTTCACGTGGCCATTCTTAGTGCAGACCGACGCCAGCGACTTCGGCCTCGGTGCTGTGCTCAGCCAGGTTGACACTACGGGCCATGAACACCCCATTTTGTACCTGAGCAGGAAGCTCCTGCCGAGGGAAGTGGCCTATTCCACGATGGAGAAGGAATGTCTGGCAATTGTGTGGGCCCTGCAGCGTCTGCAGCCATACTTGTACGGATGCCAATTCACCGTGGAAACAGACCACAACCCCCTCAGCTGGTTACACACGGTCTCTGGGACGAATGGGAGGTTGCTACGCTGGAGCCTCGCTCTCCAACAGTACCACTTCACCATTCGCCACAAAAGCGGCAGGGACCATGGTAATGCTGATGGGTTGTCCCGGCAAGGAGAGGGTGCGGTAGGGCGCACGGGGAACACAGGAATGTGATACCCCCTAGCGCCCTCAAAAGCAGGGAGGTGTAAGGAAAGGGACGTCGCCATTTTGTATAGGGCCTATACCAGCCTCCATTTTGTCAGTTCACAGAGCCACAAACTTCTGACTACACAGGGCCTATGAGCATATCCAGTACGACTGGTTTTGATATCCACTATGAATCTAAAGGGCTTTAACATGCTAATTAGTTTAGGCCAGTGTCTGAATAAGATGGTCAGTCATATGTTAAATGGCTCAAACTTAAGTCAGTATTTCCTGCTCCATATGAATTGCAGGCCAGTTAATATGCGTGCTTCAAAGCAAAGGGGAAGGGCCTAGCAGACTTAAGAACTGTAGCATGGACAGGCTGGATTCTTTCCATTTTACACACAGAAGCCAAGAAGATGGTCTAGGAAGGACCAAGGGACTATCCAGCAACTGAAGACTGTTACCTGGGAGAGCCCCTGCCTTCCCATGACTATACTACCCGGTAATATTGATCTATAGCTTATACCTTTAAGCCTTGTACATTATCGTTGTATTTTTTCTCTGACTGCAAATCCATTGTAATTACGTTGTATAGCTTTACTGTATATTTCTGTAATTATCTAGTGCGCTCTTAAGGCGATTAAACCATAAAATTAATCTTGGGCTGATGCTTTTACTCTGATCACGAATCTTAGAATACCCAGTGGGTAACAGGACAACCTCCCCGGTGGCCATTTGCTCTAGGTGCAGTTCCCTTACTGACCTGAGAGACAAAGGGGGCGCCGGAGAGCTGTACTTGTGGAGTTACGTCCTATTGGTGGCGTGGGAGGAAGGGGGTCGTCCCTCACATTTGGTAGCGGCGGTGGGATCAGAAGCTGTGATACCCGGGCTACCGTGTGGTGGTCGGCTTAGTTCCTCACAGGGACTTTTTACAAGGTCACAGAAAAAGGGAAACAAGGACAGAAGGTCTGGGTAGATATCTATTGTTTTCTTTACTAGTCACGTAGGAAAACTGGGGCAAAGAACAATAAATCTGCAACTTCAGCCCTTTTATCATAATTATCATACTTACACTAAAACAGCCAATAATCTAGCAGCTTTTAATTGTATGTTAATTGACTAACCAGCCCCTTTTTGTAAAAGTATAAAACCTTGAATGAATAATAAACTGTTGGTCTTGACGAACTGTTATACTGACACTTCCGTGTGGACTGTCCTCATTTCGTCTGAGCGCTCAAAGAAAGACATTTAGTCTAAGATTGGGAACAGCAGCAGCAAACACTGCAGGATAGATTTATCCTAATTAAATTTCCATAACAGCTGGCGCCCAATGTGGGGCAGTGGACGAAACGCACGGGAACCTGCTGACCAGAGAGACAGAGGTGTTGGCTATGGCCTTGGCTCACGGGACGGAGACTGCGCAGCTCCATAAGTAAGGTAAGAAAATCTTGTCATCTTACCTGAAAGTCCCTTGTGTCCAGTCCAGGTCTTATACCTCTTGCCGGTCAGGTGTGGTCACCACCGCATTCCCAGGTAGTGTAAAAAGTCCACACCCTTATCCAAAACCCTGGGATATAAGGTGTTTGCTCCTGCTGTGTATGTGTTTCATGTTTTTTGTGAACCGGGAGAAAGTTGGAACGGTGACTGTTTAGCTTGCTGATTTCTGGGAGCTGTATAGCAGAAAACCAAATTGTTGGATAAGTCCACGCAGTAATCCTTCACACATCAGAGGGAGGTCATCCCAGTCAAATCCAGGTGTGAAGGGTAGGAGCTTTGATTGGATAAGTTCTCACAGTAATCGTCCACGTTCGGAGGGAGGTTATCCCAGTCAAACCAGATGCGGATGGTGAGAATTTTGATTAAGGCTATTACAGATTACTGTGACCGGCGTACCGGCCATGGCGACCGGTTTTCAAAGTAATAGACCTGTAGCACCAGTGTGCTCAGTGCAATTGGTGAGTTATCAGTTACCAGAGCAGCTTGTACGTGTCACAGGTTAAAAAAGAGGGATTCGTATTCTCCCGGGTGTCTGTTTCATTTGTACGTGTTCCTGTCTGTATCAGCTACTGTCGTTTTAAATTTACAGTCAGAAAGCTCTCTGACACTAACTTGCTCACTGCAGGCAGCGGGCTAAAACCACCCCCCTCTGCTAATCACGTTGTCACATCTGTTTCCTGGTTTTGATCTTTTTGAGCTAGTTTTTGGCTACAGGCTGTAGCGTGAAAATTCAGACTGAACTGTATTCATTTTTTTTTCTATTCTGAGGGATAACCTTTTTTTTTGATATGTGATTTCAGTGTCTGTAGACACAGCAAGCAGAGATATAAGGGAGGAGGTAAGTGCCAGCAGCAGCGAGATGACATTCGTGAGGGCGGGAGGATAAAGCCTACGCTACCAGACAAAAGTCTTAAAAAGTATTTTTCTTTTTGTTTTTATCATTTTACAATCAGTTTTTCCACCTCTTTTCTGTTTTTTAATTACTGTATATACTCATGTATAAGCCGACCCCTGTATAAGCCGACCCCCCTAATTTTGCCACAAAAAACTGGGAAAACTTATTGACTCGCGTATAAGCCTAGGGTGAAAAATGATTATGCCCCCATATGATGCTCCACAGATTATGCCCCATATGCTGCACAGATTATGTCCCCATATGCTCCAAATTATGCCCAATATGCTTCAGAGATTATGCCCCCATATGCTCCAGATTATGCCCCCATATATTCCACAGATTATGCCACCGTATGATCCACAGATTATGCCCCCATATGTTACACAGATTATGCCCCCATATGCTCCCATATGCTCCAGATTATGCCCCATATGTTCCACAGATTATGCCCCCATATGTTCCACAGTTTATGCCCCAATATGCTCCAGATTATGCCCCCATATGTTCAACAGCTTATGCCCCCATATGCTCCAGATTATGCCCCCATATGTTCCACAGTTTATGCCCCCATATGCTCCAGATTATGCCCCCATATGTTCCACAGCTTATGCCCCCATATGTTCCACAGCTTATGCCCCCATATGCTCCATATTATGCCCCATATGCTCCAGATTATGCCCATATGCTGCACAATTATGCCCCATAGTATAGGCCTCATATGCTGCTGCAAAAAAAAAAAAATGACATACTCCCTCTCGTCGCTGGGGGCCAGGTGCCGGTGTCCTGAGCAGGCGGTGACAGCGGCGCGCTATGGGGGACAGGTGCCGGTGTCACCGCTCGCTCAGGACCCCAGCACCTGACATATTTACCTGTCCTCTCTGCACCGCTGCGCTGCTCCCTCGGTCTGACTCCTCTGGCAGTGAATGATCTGGCAGGGGGCCGGGCGCGCACTAACGACATCACCGCGCCCTCTGCCTGAACATTCCCAGCCAGAGGAGTCAGACCGAGGGAGCAGTGTGCAGCGGTGGACCGGGGGACAGGTAAATATAGCTATACTCATCCCTCTGCCGCGCGTCCCTGCAGTCTCTCCTCTTCTCACGGCGCTCTCCGCAGCGCTTCAGTCCTGCAGCAGTCAAGTGCTACCGCTCATTAAAGTCATGAATATGTGCATATTCATGACTTTAATGAGCGGTGCCATGTGACTGCTGCAGGAAGGAGCCGTAGATCGTGGGAGAAGCAGGGGGGATGCAGAGACCGTGCCGGCGGAGGGGTAAGTATGATCCGACACCCCCGCTCTCCCTCCCCCGCCGACCCCCGTATATGACCCGCGTATAAGCCGAGAGGGGGACTTTCAGCCCTAAAAAATGGGCTGAAAATCTCGGCTTATACATGGGTATATACGGTAGCTGTTTTAGTAACAAGGGTTTTTTCTTCTTGTCAACCTTGTTGTTTTTTAGAGTTTTACTATTAATACATTTTTCCCTCCCCTTTTTGATCAGCTTTTTGTTTTTGGAGTTTTGATTTTGGTCAATCTTTTTCCTAGAGTTTTTACTAAACTGTGTAGGGTTTTCTTTCTTTTTTTCCTTTTTAAATCTAACTCTTGTTTTTAAAGTTTTTCTTTTAAGTAAATTTTTAAATAATTTTGGAGAGGTTTTTCTAATCAACTTATTTTAGAGTTTTTATTCTCCAACCATTTTTTGAATTTTTAATCACCTTTGTTGAATAGGTTTTTGGAATAGACACAGTACTTGAGAATCGAAGGGCTAGGCATGTGAATAGAAGGTCAGAGTATGTGAGAATCCAATGGACGGGCAGACTTTACGCTGCTCAATGAATTAAATGGTTTTTTTTTGAAAGGCACAGGAAAGTTTGTTTTTAGATTGCCGTCTGCTATAAAAGAGCAGTGGTGGTCTTGCATCGTGTAGAAGGTACAGCAAGTTATTTGAACGGACCAGGAAGTGATTTTTATGTGAATAAGATTGAAAAGGTGTTAAATCGTCTGTGAGAAAATGATCACGGATATGTTACAAGAGCAGGATTTAGAGCCTCACACATCACATGTCCATCATGTGGAGACACGGGACAGGTGTAGGCTGCTCTCATTGAATAAGGAGCCTTGTACAGGGAAAAACGCTCCCCGCCTCTCGCTACAGGGAGAAGGCATTTTTGCTTCAACGGTCCCCTCTCAAGCTTCACAGGGGGGACACCCTCTCCTCTTTCTTATCTCAGTCCCTTTCTCCTTTTTCTTCAGACTTCTCTCCTCTTTCCTCGCTGCCATTCCTCTCTATCCTTCTTTCCCTATCATTCTTTCTTCTCCTCCCTCACATCTCTGACACATCCATTTTCTTCTTCTTCCTCTCCTTCTTCTTCTACTTCTCCCTCGCCCATCTCTCTCTCTCCCCCCTCTTTCACTCTCTCCTCCTTCATTTTCTTCTCTCCCCTCCATCTCTCCTCTCAGACAAACCCCTCTTCACTCACACCTTCCCTCTCTCCTCCCACACCACACCCTTCTGATCTTTCTCCTCCTTTCCTTTCCTTCCTCTCTCCTCCCACACCACACCCTCCTGCTTGTGCTAGCTCTCCTCCTTCCTCCTCCTCTCAGGCACATCCCACCGCTCCTCACTCACACCTCCCTTCTCTTCCTCTTTTTTTCTCTTTCGTTATCAACTGGGTCAACGCCCAATCAAAGCAATGTGGTGTCCCTGTATTCAGTGCCTCCAGCACAGGGCACCCTGTCTTTCCCAAGCACAGTACAAACATTGCCAGTCATTATATCAGGAGAAGAAAGTGCAAATCTCCCTACACAAAACGCTGCAGGCAGCCCCAGACACAACAGCTAGCAGAGCCCACAGCCGGGGCTTCACAGGGGGGAGGTGTAGCTGCAGACACAAATGAGGAACCTCAGTGCCGAGCAGAGCTGCCAGCATGGAACTATGACACTGATCCACCGCAGCCTCAGCCAGTGTATGCACCAAGCACACCATGTCACTTCTCATCTGATGAAGATGAAGACACAACGTCATACATGCTGCCCAATACTAGGGAAGAAAACCCACAAGCACCAAGAGAGCAGGGACAGGTAGAGGCACCATCCTATGAGCCCTTCATCCCAAGCCAGGTGATCAGTATGCTGCCAGACCCAGGGATACACCCCATGCCATTTTGCCAAAAAATGCAGCAGATCCAGCGAATGTATGCAGCAGCCTGGATTGATCTCTGGGCCGTAATGGAAATAAAAGCAGGTGATGCATTCTGGCCAATTATGAGAGAACATTTCAAGCTTCCAGCAGAATTAGATGCGTATGCCTGGGAGACAGGACCAAAGCTAATTGAGCAGCTCAGAGAATGGGCCGAAAGCAGACTGACAGGACAAGCTCTCAGCCTACATGTCACGAGCCAAGACCTTCTCTTTTGCGTGGTTGACATCGATACCTGCACAGTCCATTCCCTGTTCCTTGAGGAACAGCAACGCAAGGTCTGGAAGAACAAAGTCCAGCGGTGTCAGAAGCAAGTTACATCCCTGGGACACTGTATTGCCCACAAGACTAAACACCTGTCAAATGACTGGAAGACCACTGTGGAGAAGTGGCTCACTCAACAACTCCAAAAATGCTGCAGGCCTTCCTTGGTCTAGTGTCGTATTGCAGAACCTGGATCCCTGATGCCTCAGTCCTAATGCAGCCTCTGTGCGCTTGCATCAATGCAACCGCGCTCCTTCTATCGGACGCAGCCTTCAACTCATTCAGGAAATTGGAAGAACTCCACAGTCTCAGCGCTAATACAAGGCCTACCTGACTATGAGAAGCCTTTCCGTCTACCTGATGACAGAAAGAAGGTCATGCTACTGGAGTCCTGACACGGATTCACAGGGGAAAACAGAGACTTTTAGGCTGCCTCTCAGCCCGCTCGGATCCAGTTGCAAGAGGAGCACCCTCCTGCCTGATGGCAGTATCTGCAGCACACACCTTCCTGGACAAGACTGCTGACATCACTTTTGGACGGCCACTGGAAACTCTCACTCCGCACGACATCTTGGCAATCCTCAATCAAGCTCAACCAACAATAATCTCCCCACCGCCAGGCATCTTTGTGGCGCCTCTATCGCCTTTGTCTCACAATGTCACCGTTTCCAGACCTACAGTCCTCATCCCGTCACTCTACTCCCACTCCCAAGGGGGATACAATATGGACTTTTCAGAACAAAAATTTACAGAATTTATCCTCTACTTGGATGGCTCCAGATTTGCAGATGATGAAGAAGTTTCCACACAGGAAGTGCAGTGACCAGCAATCAAGAAATCCTGTGGTCCAGAAGTCTGTCACCTAGCCTGTCAGCCCAGTAAGCAGAACTGATAGCGCTGACGAAGGCCTGCCAGATGGGAGAAGGCAAGACTGCAAACATCAGGTGCTCGCATGGCATAGCACATGACTTTGGGCCCATCTGGGCTGCAAGGGACTTCATCCACAGCAGGCGGGACAACTGTGAAGCATCATGGAGCCTTCAGGGACCTGCTGGGTGTACTCCAATTTCCAAAATGGTGGCAATTTGAGAAAATCAAAGTGCATGGAAAACTGAGAACAGAAGAGGCATGAGGCAATAAATGGCGGACATGGCAGTCGAAGAATCGGCCAAAGGAAGACAACATGGAGAACTGGGAGAGGTCGTAGAGCCGGACGGCTACTACATGACGACTGAAGACAAGAAACCTGACAAAAAGACGTCCTGGGATCAGCTCAAGAAGTTGCAAGACCAAGCTCCAAAAGGAGAAGAAGAGCTGAATGCGAAAAAAGCAACACGTGAAGAAGGAAGGCTATCTACAATGGACTCCAAACCCTGCCTACTACAAAGGATGCACCCTATGATGGTCCAATGGGCACATGGACCCACCCACATATCAAAGACACAGATGAATGGTCTGATTGGTGCTTACTGGTTCGTTTCAGGGATATGCACCCTAACAGCCAAATTCACCAGCAGCTGTCTGACCTTCTGCAAATGCAAGCCTGGACGTGTGGAAGAAAGTCCCCCTCACCTCATCTGGCAAGACCACTCTACCAGTTTCAGAGGATCCAGGTAGACCACATCCAGATATCGCCAGGTGGAGGATTAGAATACGCCGTTGTGGTCAAAGAAGTGTTTTCAAGATGAACAGAAGCCTTCCAAGTCAGCAGAGACTACTGCAGAGAAGCTACTTTGGGAAAATAGTGTGCAGGTATGGGGCTCCAGAACTGATAAAGAGTGATCAGGGACCCGCATTCACAGCAAATCTGACACGAGAGATCTGGTTAGCAGTAGGGTCAGATTTAGGCCTACACACTCCCAATTGCACTGTTTAGCGTAAGGCACACTCCCAGAGACCCAGAAAAGCTGTCACCATGCAAAATTTTGTTTGGGTCTAGTCCCAAGTTAGGTGCATTCTTCCCTCAGCAGCAGAATATGCAAAATTATATCTTGTTTGCTTATGTAATTGAATTGGTCAAAAACTAACGTCCATTCTCGAGTTTTTTTTTCTCTTCATTGCCAGATCCAGACTCAGTGTCCGGTACGCACTCCTTGAAAGCCAGGAGACTGGGTGTCGGTGAAAAAAAAAAGTTGGAAATGAGAACACTCGATCCCAGATTTGATGGTCCTGTCCAAGAGCCCCAGATGACACCAACCTCTGTGAAACTAGAGGGAAAGCCTGCTTGGATCCACGTATCGCATCGCAAGGAAGCTGCCGTACCATAAGAGACACCTAAGCCATGAATGATGTCGTGGATGCTCTGACTGACCAGACAGATGACCTACCTGATGAAGAATACACTCGTTTTTCTGAACATGCAGTTGAATAAAGAGACTATGATTGCAAACACATGAACCCCTGCTAGGGACAGATCTCCTGACCGCCCATTTGCGAAAAGCCTGCATCGATGAGAGGTGCATGTGTTAGACATGTGCCAGCCCATCGGCAGCACAAAAGAGTTGCAGCGTTTTGGGACAGGAGCAGGTTTTTAGGGCAAGTGGTATCTAAGGGGGGACTGTCATGGAAATATATATGTATTCCACGTATTCAATGTATATTCATTTATATGCATTTACAGTCAGATAGATCTCACTTGCTAAAAATCCTGTGCTCAGCATATCTATGCGAAAGCTGATGCTAGCTATAATCAGTTTCTTAAGACGAACCTGGCCTACATAAGTCAGGCTATTACAGAAGATAGCTCATAGGGACTTTTTACCAAGGACACAGAAAAAGGGAAACAAGGACAGAAGGTCTGGGTAGATATCTATTGTTTTCTTTACTAGTCACGTAGGAAAACTGGGGCAAAGAACAATAAATCTGCGACTTCAGCCCTTTTATCATAATTATCATACTTACACTAAAACAGCCAATAATCTAGCAGCTTTTAATTGTATGTTAATTGACTAACCAGCCCCTTTTTGTAAAAGTATAAAATCTTGAATGAATAATAAACTGTTGGTCTTGACGAACTGTTATACTGACACTTCCGTGTGGACAGTCCTCATCTCGTCTGAGCGCTCAAAGAAAGACATTTAGTCTAAGATTGGGAACAGCAGCAACAAACACTGCAGGATAGATTTATCCTAATTAAATTTCCATAACACAAGTCATTAACCTGGAAAGGATGTACCATAACATATTTCCCAACAAAATCCATTTTGGTTTCGTTTTGGTATGTTTTTTGTGCATCAGTAAAAATAACATGAAACTCTGACAACATTGTTTAAAGCTGTGAATGCTTCCTGGGGCGATCCCCATGATGTCCCCGTGTCATTTGAGCATTGTTTCCATCATTTTCAGACTGGGGGATCGCGGTAAAAATGCTCGGGTCTCCCGTAGACTTACATTGGGCTCGTTTTTCTGTCCGAATACCCGAGTATTCCAATTTGCTCGCCTATCGCTACTTGTGACAAGTTTATCCCAGACAGGATTTTGAGCTTGTGGCCTCAGGCAAACATTATAGTTGTCATGTCCCCACTTATATGCCGACAAGCTGCTTTTCCTAATCTTTTCAATGTTCAATGAAATACTACTGTCATTTTTTCATTGAGAGAAGTAGGAAGAGAAGCTAGATGTCACATAACTATGCTTCTGAAAATCGCATATGAGTGATCATATGATGACTGCTGCAACCAGAAAGCAGAGCTGAGTTCTGGCAGTGAGTATTAGACGCTGTTAGGATTGGGCATGCTACAGTGCTTATTGTTATATTTAAAAGGGTTGTCCAGGTTTGTGATAAATGTCTGCAGTCACTCTAGCTGTCTGAATTCTCACAATGCACACTGCTCACTGCACACTGTCAGGGTCCTGTGGCGCCAGTGGCAAGACCGGATGATCATGTAAGTGCAAGGATGAGATTTCCATACTTCCGCTCATGGAAGTCAATAGAATAGCTGTGGTCAAATCAACAATGAAGTCAATGGTCTTCAAATCAAGGAACATTTCACTGGCTGCGAGTGCATGGCTTGTACAAAGTTTGGTCTTTAATGTGGTAACAAATGAATGGAAAAGCTGGAAGATAAAGAAACAATATAGGAGAAGAATCGATGCCTTTGAACTGTGATGCTGGATAAGGATGTTATTAGTATTATAGATGGCAAGAAGAACAAAGAAATAAATCTTGAAACACATCAAACCAGACATGTCAACCATTCTAGAATCACCAAGCTACAACTTGCTTACTTTGGACACATCATACGAAGAAGGCAATCACTGGAGAAGGACATCGCAGTGAGAAGATTTGAAGGAACAAGACAAAGAGGAGATAAGCAATCCAATGTATTGATACATTTAAAATAACGGTGGAGATGACCCTGGTGGAGCAATCTAGGCTTCCACAAGATCGATCTTCCTACAGAGCAATCATCCATGAAGTCGCCATGGCCTGAGATCGAGCTGAAGGCTGATAAATAATAATAATATCTGGATGTATTTCCATGCTGGGTGTTCCTTGGTTACTTTCTTCTATAAACCACAGCTACTGATAGGCCGGCGTCACACTACCGAGTTTGATGAGAGTTAGTCGCACGACTTACTCGCATCAACACCTGGCACGGTCGCCCGCTCTCGGACCAGAGTGCGCGGCTGCATGTATTTCTATGCCGCCGCGCACTCTGGTCAGAGAGTGGGCGGCCGTGTCAAGTGTTGATGCGAGTAAGTCGTGCGACTAACTCGCATCAAACTCGCTAGTGTGATGCCGGCCTCACTGTAGATTCCGTCTCCCCCTTACCTCACGCTATAAATGTCCTCTGTAATACAGTTTTCTGATTGCTGAGCTCCTTGTTATACTTTCTCATATTATTCTGGTTTTCTGTCTATATTAAGCGTAAGGAAGGGTCTGTGAGTTGAAACACTGCGACCACACGAAAGAATATTCGTGAATGAGGGTCTGAAAAACAATCCTCACAATAAAGAAGTTTTGAGGTAAAACCTGGTGATTATGGAGCGCTGGTTCATCTCTATGTAAATGCTCTGAAGTCTCCTGAGCAAGTGGTCGCTCTACGGGAACGTGCACCCTGGAGCTCCCTATGTGCGCTGCCTGGACTCCTCCAGCACCATGACAACCAGTCCTGTATATACTGAGGCCCCTGATCATGTGACCCCTGACTCCTCCCCTCCTGTGACCTCATCACAGGTCCTGTGCGCAAGAGAACAGCCATACATGTGGAGTGCGGCTCTGAAGGTGGAGGTAGGTGCTGGAGATTCCCCATTACTGGCGCAGGCGCTATAATATTTGTATTTGTCATTCTGGGCTTCATATAAGGGAACCGGTCACGTTGAGGGTAGAAAACGTCAGCGATTCTCTCATCGTCTTCCTGCGTTGTCACCAGTTAGAGCCGCGCTCGTTTCTCCTCCGTCCCATAGACGATGAATAGAGAGAAGAGCACACGTCTCCTGTAGAAGCCTCTCTGCGGTTCTATACACCGGACTTGTTTCTATCGCGGTTTCTACAGGCGACGTTTATAATTACGGCAGTTATAATGAATGACTTCTGTAAGTCCCCCTCATGGCCGCTCCCAGGGCCCCTACCAGTGTCATTGCACTTTGGATTTCCAGAGTCCATTTTTTCCTTCAGTCTGTTTACATCGCTGCAATGACGATTTTGGATGCCAGTATGTCTGAGATGTAACTGTTCTCTTACTGTTATGTTCTGCTACAAGCACTAAGGATAGAAGGGAGATCTGTCCCTACGATAGAACTAAGCTAGATCCCTACGATGTAACGGGGAAGCTGATCCTGCGATCAGACCCGCTAAAGTCCTCAGCTAGTTTGTACGAAGACCTATAGATGCGAGGAAGGGATCCCTACAAGAACTAGGGACTGGGAGAAAGTTGGACACCTTCTAACAGAAGTTGTAGCAGTAAAAGACAAACAAACAACTGTAAGCTTTTCAGGGGATATAGCTCTGAGATCGCCGTCCGGGTAGACGAAGTGGCACAGAAACAGTTCATTCAGACAGCATTTCTGATGAAAACTGGCCGCAACCAGCTTTATTAAAGTCCACAGCAAACAGATAAAAACAAATCATAAACATAAGACCTGGGCTTGTCCAGCCACTAATTACACTTAGCTAGATTTCCCTATCTATCCGGGTCCCGACTCTAACAGCCAGGGCCAAAACAACACATATGTTCAGTATTTACCAGCATGGAGGTTCACAGAGTCTCCTCCTTGTGTCTGAAGGCACCTTCAACGTCCAGACTTGAGAGAGCTCCCCTCCTATTCAGCAGCTATCCGCATGGATTCTCACAGAGACTACTCCTGTGTCCGGGGTACATCGAGCACCCAGACTGAGATAGCTCAAACTCCTGGAGACACCTTCTGTGCCTGGACCCCTCCTGTGTCCAGACTAAGCGAGCTCTCTGACTGTGCTCCCAAGCACCTACTTCTGGCTTCCTAATCAACACCTGAGTGGATTCAGGTCTGAGCTGCAAGCGTGTACTGAATGGCAGGTGTAGTGACCTTTCTTTACCACCAGGTTTACAAAGCCACACATTTCGCTCATACCAGTCAGCAAAGTACTTAGGTGAAATATACACCTCATTCAACACATATTCCTTCACTGTCTCACACAACATAGAACATAGAGGTCCGAAGACCAAGCAAAAACTGACTGAGTAAGGTAACAAAGCACCTGGCTAGCTTAAGAGTAGAAATTACAATGAAGTCCAGCAAATTCAGAAGGGCGGAGCAGGATTAAATAGGCACAAAAAAGGTCATGTGACCAGCAAGATAGAAAAAACCTAACAGGAGAGTTCTAACAGTACCCCCCCTTCTAAGAGGATTCTCCGGATCCCCTAGGCCCAGGCTTATCCGGAAACCTTTTGTGAAACTCTCTGACAAGTCTGGACGCAGAAACATCCTCTGCCCTCACCCATGAGTTATCCTCGGGTCCGAAACCCTTCCAAGCGACGAGATACTGCAAACTCCCTCTATACCGTCTAGAATTTAGGATGCGGGAAATTTCATATTCCCCGTCCTCCACCACCGGGGAACAGAGGCAGAGGCGTCTCCATCCAACACATCAGCTCTTTTCAATAGAGAAACATGAAACATCGGATTAATCTTCCAGGAGGTAGGAACCTCCAACCTAACAGCAGATTGGTTAACAACCTGAAGCACCTTAAAGGGCCCTATAAACTTGGGACCCAATTTTTTAGAAGGAATCCTCAGCCTCAGATTTTTAGAGGACAACCAAACCATGTCACCAATAGCCAACAAAACCTCTTGCCGTTTCCTATCAAAGTACCTTTTAGATTTTCTGTTAGCCTCCTGAAGATTAACACGCACATCCGTCCAAACTCTCTCCAAATCACCAGAAAAATTCTCCTTTTCAGGCACGGCTGATACCAATTTGGAAAATGACCCAAGCGACGGATGTCTCCCAATACAGCAAAAAAAAGGCAAACAACCAGCAGAAGAGGATGTATGGTTGTTAAGGCAAATTCAGCAAGTGGCAGAAACTCAGACCACCCCTCTTGATTGTCTGCCACAAAACAACGCAAGAACTGCTCAACATCCTTGTTTTTCCTTTCTGTCTGGCCATTAGACTCAGGATGATATCCGGATGAAAACGACAAATGAACTCCCAACCTGTCACAAAAGGCGCGCCAAAAACGAGCCACGAACTGAGGTCCCCTATCAGAAACAATGTCAGTAGGAACGCCATGTAGTCTGACAATTTCCTTGACAAAGGCCGTAGCGAGAGTCTTAGCGCAGGGCAGTTTGATGAAAGGAACCAAGTGACACATCTTGCTAAAACGGTCCACGACCACCCAGATGACAGTGAAACCCTCAGAGGGGGGAAGGTCAGTAATAAAGTCCATAGCCAAATGTGTCCAAGGTGCACTAGGAACCTCCAGAGGGCAAAGCAACCCCACAGCAGGAGTATGTGAAGACTTAGATCTAGCACACACAGTACATTGACGCACCCACTTAATGACTTCCTTCTGCTATCCAGGCCACCAAAAACTGCGACACACAAGTCTCTTGGCCTCAGAGAATCCAGGATGACCTGCCAACCGAGACTCATGACACTCAACAAACAAATCTCTCCTAAAGGTCCCAGGCACAAACAACCTCCCATGGGGAGTGTTAGATGGGGCATTCTTCTGTGCTTTAAGAATCTCATCTTCCAACACAGAGTCCAAAGCAGCAATCACAACCCCTTCTTGTAAAATGTTCTCCTCCTCAGCACCGACCATGGGAGAAAAGCTGCGAGACAAAGCATCAGCTTTAACATTCTTAGTACCTGGGATGTAAGTAGCGGAAAAATTAAACCGCGAGAAAAACAGTGCCCACCTAGCCTTACGGGCATTCAAGCGTTTGGCAGCATCAAGATAGATCAGATTTTTATGATCGGTGAAAACCTGAACGGGAAATTCAGCACCTTCCAAGAGATGACGCCAGTGTTCAAATGCGAGTTTAATAGCCAACAATTCCCTATTACCAATATCGTAATTCAGTTCAGTCTCAGAAATTTTTTTTGAAAAAAAGGCACAGGGATGTACTCCATCCCTGTTTTCCTGAGACAACACCACGCCGACCCCCACAGAAAAAGCATCAACCTCAACCAAAAACGGTTTAGTCACATCATGCTGCATAAGGATGGGAGCAGAGCTGAACCTCTCCTTTAGAAACACAAAAGCTTCAATGGCCTCAGTAGTCCACTGAACCGCATTAGCACCTTTCCTGGTGAGATCGGTCAGTGGTTTGACAATTTAGAAAATTTTTTAATGAATTTTCTATAATAATTGGCGAAACCCAAAAACCTCTGTAACGATTTCAAACCAATAGGCCTAGGCCATTCCTGCACAGCTTGAACTTTCACCGGGTCCATCTCAAAACCTTCGCTGGAGATAATGTAGCCCAAAAAACTAATTCTCTGTACAGTGAACTCACATTTCTCTAGCTTAGCAAAAAGTGAATTGTCCATTAATAACTGTAATACCTCACGTACGCTCCGCCAATGAGACTCCAGATCCGGCGAATAAATCAAAATGTCATCCAAATACACAACCACATTTTTGCCGATCAAAGGTCTAAGGATGTCATTAATAAGATTTTGAAAAAATGCAGGAGTATTGGTAAGACCAAAAGGCATAACCAGATTCTCAAAATGACCCACAGGAGTGTTAAAAGCAGTCTTCCATTCGTCACCCTCCTTCATGCGCAACAAATTGTATGCCCCCGAAGATCAATTTTAGAGAACCACTTGGCCCCCACTAACTGGTTAAACAAATCAGAAATCAATGGCAGTGGGTAAGGATTGCGTACAGTAATTTTATTAATCTCACGAAAGTCCAGACAAGGACGTAAACCGCCGTCCTTTTTTTAACAAAAAAAAATCCAACAGCCACAAGAGACTTGGAAAGCCTAATGTGACCGGCGGCCAAGCTTGTCTCTATATATTCCTCCAAAGCCTTTCTCTCAGGAATAGTAAGATTAAATAACCGACTTTTAGGAAGAGTCGCTCCAGGGACAAATTCAATAGTACAATCATATTCTCTATGGGGAGGCAAAATCTGCGATTCCTTCTCAGAAAAAAATTTCCAAAAATCCTGAATAGGTACAGGTAATTCCCCTTTATCCACAGCAGCAATACGCCCATTACAACACTTGTCATAACACTTTGGGCTCCAGGACTTAATTTCATTGGTAGACCAATCCAGTACAGGATTGTGCAATTTTAACCAGGGTAACCCCAAAACCACCAGAGAAGGCAAATTATTCAATACTACCAAAACCAAATTCTCTTGGTGAACACCATTAATAGTGAGGGGAAATTCACAGACCTTGTGAGTGACATTCTTCAAGGGAGAGCCATCAAAAGAAACCACGGCAATAGGGGATGACAAAAGTTTGGGTTTTAATTTAAATTTTTCCAAGAATCCCCCATCAATCACATTCAGAGTAGAACCACAATTGACAAATACCCGAAATTCCATTAATTCGTCCTGAGCAGCAGTAGTGGCAGAAAGAAAGACGCCCTTAGTGTTTAAACAGGCTATATGGGCGGAACTGACCTTTTTTTTTTCTCTTTGTTCATACGAAGCACATAGTTCTTAATGAAATGGTCAGATTTGCCGCAATAAAAGCATAAACCTTCAGAAAACCTGCGGTCTTTTTCCTGAGAGCGAGGTGCCATCGCTCCAATCTTCATCGGCTCTCCAATGTCAGTACAGACCCTCTCAAGACTTGGAGCTGACATGGCAGAGGATTTACTCTCATTAACCCTTGCACGCAGTCTCCTATCCACCCGTATAGCTAATTGTATAGCCTCCTGCAAGTTACCAGGTGTGGGATAGGCAATCAGCAAATCTTTAACCCTTTCACCTAGCCCTGCAAGAAACAAACTTTTCAAAGCTGAATCGTTCCACCCCACCTTAGTAGACCACCGATGGAAGTGAGTACAATATTTTTCCACATTATCTGATCCCTGCCTCAAATGTCTCAATTCTGTCTCAGCTGATGAGACACGATCAGGATCATCATACAATAACCCCAAAGCAGAAAAAAAAACTATCCACTGATCTAAAGCATAGATCACTAGGTTGTAGAGAAAAGGCCCACTCCTGCGGTTCTTTGCGCAAAAGTGACATTATGAACCCTATGCGCTGTGATTCATAAACAGAGGATCTGGGTCTCAAACGAAAATACAACAAGCAAGATTTTTAAAAGAAAAAAAATCTTGTTGTTCACCAAAAAATAAATCAGGCAAACGTACCTTTGGCTCCACGAAATGTGCTTCAGAACAGCTACTCACTTGTTGCTGGAGCTCGACCACCTCCAGAGAGAGTCCCTGCAGGCGTTGAGCCAAGTCCTGAACCGACACCATGAAGGAAACTGGAAATCTTTTCCTTAGAGATATTTTTGGGCTGGACTTACTGTTATATTCTGCTACAAGCACTAAGGAAAGAAGGGAGATCTGTCCCTACGATAGAACTAAGCTAGATCCCTACGATGTAACGGGGAACCTGATCCTGCGATCAGACCCGCTAAAGTCCTCAGCTAGTCTGTACGAAGACATATAGATGCGAGGAAGGGATCCCTACAAGAACTAGGGACTGGGAGAAAGTTGGACACCTCCTAACAGAAGTTGTAGCAGTAAAAGACAAAAAAACAAAATAGAACATAGAGGTCCGAAGACCAAGCAAAAACTGACTGAGTAAGGTAACAAAGCACCTGGCTAGCTTAATAGTAGAAATTACAATGAAGTCCAGCAAAGCCAGAAGGGCGGAGCAGGATTAAATAGGCACAAAAAAGGTCATGTGACCAGCAAATAAAAAACACCTAACAGGAGAGTTCTAACACTTACATGATGGTTTATGGAGATCATCTGCCGACATGCTGTCCACCATGAAAATGTGATGTGAAGATTTCTTCATAACATATGGAATAGATTCTTTATGATGTTATATCAGCTCATCTTTTTCCCATTCTGTTCCCCACAATATCACATCCTTTCAGTGGACAGAATCTAAGAAAAATTTCCTGATTGACCCATCAAGGATGGATAGAGACAGAATCCAGATGGCAGAGAGGATATTACACCTCACCCTAGAGATCCTCTTCCGGCTTACTGGAGAGGTGAGAGATTCTGATGACATCACAATACATCATTCTTATCTATGGGAATAACAGATGGACAGAACTGGAGAGGTGAGGACTCTGGAAATATCTGTAGTGAGATTTATTAATGTGTCTCTCCACAACTAGGATTACACAGTAGTGAAGAAGACCTCTAGTGAGCGCTGTCAGGCCCCTGTGTCTGAGGGATGGGGAAGACCCCTGAGCCCAATCAAGGAGCCTCCACCTCACCCCCTGATACATGAGAACCTCAATGACCAGAAGATCCTAGAACTCACCTACAAGATGATTGAGCTGCTGACTGGAGAGGTGACACTGCTGGGAATGCTGGGACATTATACAGTAATGCTATGAAGGGATCAGGGGAATGAAGGTATCATTGTATGTGCCAGGTTCCTATACGGTGTCAGGATGTCGCCATCTATTTCTCCATGGAGGAGTGGGAGTATTTAGAAGGACACAAAGATCTGTACAAGGACTCCATGATGGACGTTCCCCAGCCCCTATCATCACCAGGTAATTGGCAGGCTTAAATATAAATAGCCTATAATTATCTGTATGTAAAGAATTAATTCAGTCTCTGTATGTGTTTCCTCCAGTTGTATCCAGTAAGAGCCAACACCAGAGAGATGTCCCCGTCCTCTTCTTCCACGGGACTGTAAAGAAGAATATCCCAATATTTCTCAGGATCATCAGGTAGATGCTGCCAGCATGAAAATGTGATATGGAGAATATTTCTTCTTAACATATCAAATAGTTTCTTTATGATGTTTGACCTTCTTCCCATTCAGGTCACTGCAATATCGAATCCTCTCAGTGGAGATCTTTTATGTAAGAGAATTTTCCTGATTGACCCATCAAGGATGGATAGGAGCAGTGAAAAGATGGCAGAGAGGATATTACACCTCACCCTCAAGATGCTTTTCCAGCTTACTGGAGAGGTGAGAGATTCTGATGACATCACATTACATCATTCTTATCTATGGGAATAACATATGGACAGAACTGGAGAGGTGAGGACTCTGGAAATGTCTGTAGTGAGATTTATTAATGTGTCTCTCCATAACTAGGATTACACAGTAGTGAAGAAAACCTCTAGTGAGCGGTGTCAGGCCCGTGTGTCTGAAGGGTGGCGAAGAACCCTGAGCCCAATCACGGGGCCTCTACCTCATCCCTTGAAACATGCAGGAGTCAATGACCAGAAGATCCTAGAACTCACCTACAAGATGATTGAGCTGCTGACTGGAGAGGTGACACTGCTGGGAATACTGGTACATTATAAAGTAACGCTATGGAGGGATCAGGTGGATGACGGTATCATTGTATGTGTCAGGTTTCTATAAGGTGTCTGGATGTCACCGTCTATTTCTCCATGGAGGAGTTTGAGTATTTAGAAGGACAAAAAGATCTGTACAAGGATGTCATGATGGAGGTTCCACAGCCCTTCACATCACCAGGTAATAGACAGGCCTAAATACACACGGCCTATAATTATCGGTATGTAAAGAATGAATTCAGTCCCTGTATGTGTTTTCTCCAGTTGTATCCAGTAAGAGGACAACACTAGAGAGATGTCCTCGTCCTCTTCTTCCACCTGACTGTAAGGAAGAAAATCCCAATATTCCTCAGGATCATCAGGTACATTGAGAGAAGGTGCCATGAGATCTCCCCTATGATGTGTAGACGGATGTGAAGGTCTTGTGCTCAGTCTTGTTTTATCCATCATTATTATATGTTTTATACTTGTGTAATGAGAACGGTGGAGATGGCAGAATTAGAGCTGATCAAAGATGTGACTTCTCCATCTGTGACTTTTCCAGTATTTGTTTCAGGGTGAAGATCTGACCCATATTAATACTACAGAGACATGTGTGAGTGGTGATGGGCAGGGTAACGATGACATTCCTACAGATAACCACTCAGGTGAGTAGTAATCACTAACTGCAGAGAAGTTACAGATTATCCTTCCTGTAGAATTATATGTTTCATTTTTTAGGGCTTGTTCTCTCAATACTTTTTGATATGCATTTTTACTGAACAAAGTATTGTGCTTTTTCTATTAACCCCTTAACGACCATAGATACGCCTTTTAACGGCGGTAGTTAAGGGAACTTGGGGAAAAAGCCTATAGCGCCCCCCATGAGTTGGATTTTCTCTGGGTTCTCAGCTGCCGAGGGTAGCCGAGACCCAAGAGAACATGATTTGGGTCGGTATTTGCGGACCCCGGTGTTACGATCGCTGTTATTAACCGTATAACGGCGACCGCAAGAAAAAAACAAAATGCTATTTCGCATTTAATTTCTCTCTCCTCTGATGTGATCGCACATCAGAGTGGAGAGAAATAGAACAAATTATTAAAGAACATGTATGCAAGTACCTGGATAAGAATGAAGTGATTAAACAGAGTCAGCATGGGTTTGTAACTAATAAGTCATGTCAGACTAACTTAATTTCCTTCTATGACAGAATCACTGACTGGGTGGATCAGGGAAATGCTGTAGATATAGTATATCTTGACTTCAGCAAAGCATTTGACAAAGTATCTCACACAATCCTTATTGAAAAAATGACTAAGTATGGAATGGACAAGGCAACTGTTAGGTGGATTCATAACTGGCTTAGTGATCGGACCCAAAGAGTGGTTGTAAATGGCTGCACATCCAGTTGGAAGAATGTCTCAAGTGGGGTACCACAAGGCTCTGTTTTGGGCCCTGTATTGTTCAACATCTTTATCAATGATTTAGATGAAGGAATTGAGGGTAAACTGATCAAATTTGCTGATGACACAAAGCTAGGAGGGGTAGCTAATACTAGAGAAGAGAGAGAGAGGATTCAAAAAGATATACATAAACTGGAGCAGTGGGCAGCAACTAACAGAATGGATTTTAACAGGGAAAAATGCAAAGTACTACATCTGGGCAATAAAAATGAAAAAAGCATATACAAAATGGGAGGAATAGGGCTAAGTAACAGCACATGTGAAAAAGACTTGGGTATACTAATTGATCACAGACTTAACATGAGTCAACAGTGTGATGCAGCAGCAAAAAAGGCAAATGCAATTCTAGGATGTATCAACAGAAGCATACAGTCTAGATCACGTGAGGTCATTATTGCCCTCTACTCCTCTTTGGTCAGACCTCATCTGGAATACTGTGTCCAGTTTTGGGCACCACATTTTAAAAAAGACATCAACAAACTGGAGCAAGTTCAGAGAAGAGCCACCAGAATGGTGACCGGTCTGCAAACCATGTCCTATGAGGAACGGTTGCAGGATTTGGGAATGTTTAGCTTGCAAAAAAGAAGACTGAGAGGAGACTTAATAGCTGTCTACAAATATCTCAAGGGCTGTCACATTGTAGAAGGATCATCTTTATTCTCATTTGCACAAGGAAAGACTAGAAGCAATGGGATGAAACTGAATGGGAGGAGACACAGATTAGATATTAGAAAAAACTTTTTGACAGTTAGGGTGATCAATGAGTGGAACAGGCTGCCACAAGAGGTGGTGAGTTCTCCTTCAATAGAAGTCTTCAAACAGAGGCTGGATAGACATCTGTCTGGGATGATTTAGAGAATCCTGCTTTGAGCAGGGGGTTGGACCAGAAGGCCCAGGAGGTCCCTTCCAACTCTACCATTCTATGATTCTATGAGTCCCCGGGTCCCCCAATCTGTACCCTGTACCTCCCGGTGTCCCCCCCCATACTCCCACGACTCCCGCAGCTCTGTAAAGAAAATGGCGTGTGCATGCGCAGTGCGCCCGCCAAATTCTACAAGCCGGCACCCGGCAGATTCCATTCATTCATTCCAGGTACATTTTGATCACTGTGATAAACCCTATGACGTTAAATAAATTATATATTTATTTCCATTTTTCCATTATGGTTACAATTGGGCTAAAGTGAGTTGGGTTAAAGTTAGGGTTAGGGTTGGGAATTAGGGTTAAGTTTGGGTAGTAGGGTTATTGTTAGGGTTGGGATTAGGGTTGTGATTAGGGTATGTTTCCACGTAGCGTATGTTTTAAGGATTTGCTGCAGATCGAACACTGCGTACAGCCACAGCGTTAAATCGCAGCATCCAGATGTTACAGCATAGTGGAGGGGATTTTATGAAATCCCGTCACCACTATGCGTGCTGGGACGCGGGTGTCACACCCGAAATTATGGACACGTCTTTCTAGACCACAGCATGTCTATTTATCTTGCGGATACACTCCGTCTCCGCAAGATAAATAACCCAGTCTATGGACAGGATGCGGTGATTCCAGATGTGTTCAATGAACATATCTGGAATCACCGCACGTACAAAAGCCAGCAGCGCTTTGGGCTGAGCCTGAGCCTGGTATCCTCTGCATCCAAAGCGCTGCCAGCATGCAGCGTGGAAACATACCCTTAGGGTTGGGATTAGGGTTAGGGGTGTGTTGGAGTTAGGGTTGTGATTAGGGTTAGGGTTGGGATTAGGGTTAGGGATGTGTTGGGATTAGGGTTGAAGTTAGAATTGAGGGATTTCCACTGTTTAGGCACATCAAGGGGTCTCTAAACGCGACATGGCGCCACCATTGATTCCAGCCAATTTTGCGCCCAAACAGTGGTTTCCCCCACACATGGGGCATCAGCGTGCTCAGGACAAATTGCACACCAACTTTGGGGGTCTAATTTCTCCTGTTACTCTTGGGAAAATAAAAAAATGGGGGCTAATAAATCATTGTGGAAAAAAAAAAGATTTTTTATTTTTACGGCTCTGCATTAAAAACTTCTGTGAAGCACTTGGGGGTTCAAAATGCTCACCACACATCAAGATAAGCTCCTAGGTGGGTCTAGTTTACAAAATGTGGTCACTTGTGGGGGGTGTCTACTGTTTAAGCACATGAGGGGCTCTCCAAACGCAACATGGCATCTGATCTCAATTCCAGCCAATTCTACATTGAAAAAGTCAAATGGCACTCCTTCCCTTCCGAGCTCTGCCGTGCGACAAACAGTGGTTTACCCCCACATATGGGGTATCGGCGTATTCAAGAGAAATTGCACAACACATTTTGTGGTTAATTTTCTCTTTTAACACTAAATGAAAATAAATAAAAATTGGTTCTGAAGTAAATCTTTTGTAAAAAAAAAGTTAAATGTTAATTTTTTCCTTCAATATTGCTTCAGTTCCTGTGTAGCACGTAAAGGGTTAATTAACTTATTGAATGTGGTTTTGAGCACCTTGAGGGGTCTAGTTTTTAGAATGGTGTCACTTTTGGGTATTTTCTGTCACGTACAACCCTCAAAGTGACTTCAAATGTGAGGTGGTCCCTAAAAAACATGGTTTTGTAAATTTTCTTGTAAAAATAAGAAATTGCTGGTCAAATTTTAACCCTTATAACTTCCTAACAAAAAAAAATATTTGCTTCCAAAATTGTGCTGATGTAAAGTAGACATGTGGGAAATGTTATTTATTAAGTAATTTGTGTGACATATCTCTCTGATTTTAAGGGCATAAAAATTTAAACGAAAAAAAGGAAAAATCCAGCGTAGAGTAGAAGTGATTAAAAAGTTCAATTCTTTAATGAATGTGATTTTTCCTTTTTTTCGTTTTCATCTGCTCTGGTTGCTCTGCCATATCCGTGCGAGGAGTGAAGATACACATGCAACGTGAAGATTGGGGTAAGCTGACATCATTTGTTTCTTTTTTGCCTATAAAAATTTAAAGTTTGGAAATTGCTAAATCTTAAATTTTTTTTGCCATATTTCCATTTTTTCATAAATAAACACAAGTCATATCGAAGAAATTTTACCACGAACATGAAGTACAATATGTCACGAAAAAACATTCTCAGAATCAGTGGGATCCGTTAAAGCGTTCCAGAGTTATAACCTCATAAAGTGACAGTGGTCAGAATTGTAAAAATTGGCCCAGTCATTAAGCTGCAAAATGGCTCTGTCACTAAGGGGTTAAAGAATTTTAGCTACAACATTTCACAGGCCAAAACTAAAGTAATCCAGTTTCAGTTTTCCCATTAAGAAGAATATTAGGCCGATCTCTGTACAATCTGCTCTGACCGCTTGGTCATGTGATTGCTCCAGCCTAAATCATCCACAGCAGGAATGGATTAGTCTCGGCTGCTGATAGTGATTGGCTAAATCAATAACGAGTTCATCCAAAAGAGGAGGCATGGAGACTGGCGTGACACCTGGCTATCAGTGGAAGGGGGATTATTAATAATTATTATTTACCAAATGGCTGCAATGAAACAAAGAGTGAAAAATTTAAAGGGGTCGAATACTTTCTGAACCCACTGTGATCCCCCATATATAGTATAATGAGCCCTCAGTTGTGATTGATATACAGTACAGACCAAAAGTTTGGACACACCTTCTCATTCAAAGATTTATCTGTATTTTCATGACTATGAAAATTGTACAGTCACACTGAAGGCATCAAATCTATGAATTAACACATGTGGAATTATATACTTAACAAAAAAGTGTGAAACAACTGAAAATGTCTTATATTCTGTACTGTATATGTATATAACAAAAAAAATACCACCCTTTCTCTTTTCTTTCCCTGCTGCTTTAGTCGGGCCGCGGCTGCATCGTTACTAAGGCCACGGGTGGGAGAGCAGAGTTGCATGCTCTGCCCACAGACAGCACTGACACATAACAGTGTAAGAGCTTTCCCGGCTGCAGCCACACATGCGTAGCAGTGTTCAGATGATGAACGTTGCTTACGTACGCGCGCCCTGTCCGGTGATAATGAACAACCAGGGCAGGCACCTGCAGAGTGTTCTGATCCTCCGCAGAGCACACTGTCAGTGTTTAGTGCTGGTCTGTGGCAGTGCCGTGGACCGGCAAAAAAACTCAACAGCCCGGTCAAGGACCATGGACCGGTGGTTTGGGTCCCCTGATATACAGTATCCGGACCCCTCTAATATTTATTCCAGTTACACTAATAGTTCGGCATTGAAGTGTTATGGCCAATTCTCCTGAGTATCACAGGAGCTGTTTTGCAACACACACGACAACCCCAGGCTGCATATTGCTTGTGGTACTGTGAGCTGCCAGCGTGGTCTAATCGTGCTCTCATGTTCTGCAACTTCTCTGGACTTCTCTGCCATTGAGCACATCTGAGACATCATTGGTTGGCAATTGCAAATTTAGCTGCCAGCCACAGATCTTGAGGATTTTGTTGCCCAAGTGCATTCAGTGTGGCAGAACATTCCTCATACGACCATTAATAACCTCACTGATAGCAACCAAAGCGTGTAAGTGCATTTTTACACAAGCCACTTATACTCGATAGTGAAAAGATAGAGATATTGAAAATTTTGCTTCCATTTTTCATCATTTCCAAATTACTAACATGTTTATCCATCCTGTGATTTCCATAACTCCACAACTTTTCCTTCTGGGTGCTACAATTTCAATATTGAGGAGTGTGGCATATTGTGGTACGTCTTCACCACTGCTCTCAAGGATTAGCATTGCCTGCCAGGCTGACATCATGTCAACAGCACAGCAATCCATCAGTAAGCTGTCTAGTAGCCACGCTGTCAATGTAATGTCAGCACTGCAGCCAATGCCAGACATCAGGAGCAGTGGCAGAGACTCACCAGTGGACCCCAGGAAGGTGAGTCCACTGCAGATAGTTTTTTTTTTTAAAGCCAAATGCAGTGATGGACATATTTTATTTGAAATACAACAACCCCTTCAATGGTATCGGTCAGTTGTTCTGTCATGCTCATGCTTACCAGCAAGGTTGTCCAAACTGTGGAAAGCTGATGATAGCCGAAACTGACAGTGGATCCAAGGGATGCCTGGTATTTAGGCATGCAGGGACTCCCTAGGAAATAGGAATTAGTTGCTGACTGACATTTTACAGTTTAGGAAGTTAAAAAATAATTAGGTCATGCAGAGAAGTGATGTAGATGGACGTGTAAGCATTGGATGAGGCAGGAAGCAGTTCAGGAGCAACCTAAGATCAATTTTTAGTAATGATTCAATGTCTATTGAAAAATAAATATAAAATTATCTTTTTGGCAGATAACTGGACCGTGATCTCAGAGAAATACCTGATATTTTCAGATTTTAATGCAAACAATCCTAGTATCACACCTGATACCTCTGGAGAGCATCCAATTATGCCAGACATACCTCCAGTCCTTAATTAAAATAAATATAACAAAAGGGATGGTAGACAACAAAGAGCGAACACAAGAAAGAAGCCATTTTCATGTTCTGAATGTGAGAAATGTAGAACTAAATCTGTTCTTACTAAACACAAATAATTCACACAGGAGAGAAGCCATTTTCATGTTCAGAGTGTGGGAAATGTTTTACATTGAAATCACATATTTTTAGACATCAGAGAACACACACAGGGGAGAATCTATTTTCATGCTCAGAATGTGGAAAATGTTGTTCTGTGAAATACATGGCATGGTGGCTCAGTGGTTAGCACTACAGCCTTGCAGCACTGGGGTCCTGGATTCAAATCTGCAAGGAGTTTGTATGTTCTCCCCGTGTTTGCATGGGTTTCCTCCGGGTAATCCGGCTTCCTCCCACATTCCAAAGACATATTGATAGGGAATTTAGATTGCGAGCCCCATCGGGGACACTGCCAATAATGTCTGTACAGCGCTGTGGAATTAATGGCGCTATATAAATGAATAAAATAAATAAATTAACATCAACTAATTCATACAGGGGAGAAGCTATTTTCATGCTCAGAGTGTGGGAAATGTTTTACAGAGAAATCACATCTTCTTAACCCCTTGACGACCGCCGATACGCCTTTTAACGGCGGTAGTTAAGGGTACTTAAACCACAGCGCCGTGAATTCACGGCGCTGTGGAAAAAGTGTATAGCGACCCTCAGAGTCGGATTTTCTCCGAGATCTCGGCTGCTGGGGGTAGCCAAGACCCAAAGAACATGATTTGGGTCGGTTTTTACCGACCTCGCTTTTGCGATCACCTTTATTAACCGTATAAAAAAAGCCGCGATTTTGCATTAACTTTCTTTCTCTTATGTGATCGCACATCAGAAGAGAGAGAAATAGGGTCCCGATCTTCCCCCGGTACCTCCTGGTGGTTCTCGGGCCCTCCTGCATGCTCCGGTGGGCGCCGCCATCTTCTTCCGGGAATGGGCAGAAGAGTACCCGATTGAGAACAACCGACGGGTAAACTGGTCAACAGGTGGGAAACATATCTCTTCATATATAAAGCTCCGATTTGGAGCTGTAGTTGTCCCTTTGACATGGGACTGTTCATAAGTAGGCCTCGGCCATCACAAAACACCTTCACAGGATTCTGGAGCTGTGGAGCAGGAACCCCACACAGACTCCATCTGGCTTGCAGCCTTAACACATCTGCGGGGTCGAAGCTCCCACAAGGCACCAGAACAGTCACCGACTTTAGTGGAAGGGAAGTACTCTCACAAAGGGCAGCCTCTCCTACTGGCCCAAGGTTCTAGAGCTTTAGATCCCCTGGACAGAGACCGTCCAGGTGTTCCTCACAATTGCAGCCACACTGTCTGCCCTTCTTACGGCTGGTTTTGGGCTTCTACTTTGCCTGCCCACTCTCCTCAGCCTTCTGGATTTCTCTCGGGTAGCTGGTTAAACAGGTAGAGAAACTGGAGGATCACAGACGGATGCGGTCTGACGTGGTGTTTTCTTTACAGGTTTGGCCCGTCTGGAGCGCCTCTCGGATCTAGGCAGGGAAGACTATGCAGGAGCCGCTGGATGAGGCCTATCAAAGACTCTATGGAGGGCTACCTGGACGGCCCCATGTTTCATGACAATAGGATCCTCTGCTTCCCAGAGGGGACAGATCCATAATAAAGCATCTCCTGCTAGGTAGAATATGATGTATCCCACCTACAGCCGGTCAGAAGGAAAACAAGCTGCACTCTGCAGGATGTAGCGCAGGCACTGCTGCAGGAACCCTTAACATTCCTCAGGATTCGCATCGAACCTAGGCGGGTCTGCTGGGTCGTGCTCCTCATAGGCCAGAAGTTGCGTGTAGATAGCCTTAGAGACTATAATTGGGTTAGAAGTCTCAACATTCTAAACCACCCTTGGTGGAACAAATTCTTCATGATGATCTGCAGGCGAGAGGGCATAGGATTCAGCGGGGACCATGGCCTGTGCAAACTGTCACGCTCACACCCTGGCTGGTGGGCGTGAGCCAGGGGTTGTGGCCCCACTGTGCCACAGACCAGACCATACTGGAAGGGGCGTGACTAGGACAGCTGCCATGATTTTCACTGGAGCCTCTGATGGTGAGGTCAGGCTTGTGCGGCGGGCAGCTGCCAGGTGCCACTCCAGGGTGGTGTCTGGCTGTGGCTACTTATGCCAGTTGGGGAGACGGTGGCAAGGCTGAGACACAGGGCTGGCAGGCACGGCTGAGACACAGGGCTGGCAGGCACGGCTGAGAAACGGGGTAGGGTCCTGTTCACACAGCAAATGCAGGTATTGGTATTGGCTGGAAGGAATGGTATATGGAGGGACAGATAGAGACCTGTTCACACAACAAGTGCAGGTACCGGCACTGACAGAAAGGAATGGAGTATGGAGGAACAGGTAGAGACCTGTTCACACAGCAAATGAGCCCTGCACATATAAGCTGTGCTATGCTGTGTCCACATTGTACATTACTTTTCTGAATCCTGCTCATACAGGTATTATACATATGACCAGGTTTTTAAATACATCAGATAGGGACTACATACATTAGTCAGGGACTGCTCTGATACGGGTATACCTTGACGATTTGGTAGAGCAGCTTAATATACATTTTTTGAGTATTTTTAAGCATGAGACTTGTTTCATCTTGTGGAATGATATGAGCCACAAAGTCCTTCAAATTGAAACTGTTCAGGATGTACTGTACAATTTTCTCGAAAATTGGAAGTACATGCCTTCTATGCTGTTTGCATTAAAGAACCGATTTGCCAGGTATGTACGGAGTCAGGATGACCAGGCTCCGGGTACCTATGCTGTGTCCGGAACTGTCAAGGCTGCATCCCCTGTTTCCGGGCAGAAGGAATAGGGTAACTAACAGGCCCCATTACACCAAAAGAGGGGCCGTGTTTAGACAGGGAACCTGGCCGGAAGCTGAGGGAAAAAAAAAGCAAAGCAGTAGTGAGTCCCCAGCTGTGATCGTGTGAGCAGCAAGAGCGGCGGTGCACTATGCACCTGAAGCGCCGACGCTGCGGCGAAATGCAGCAGACAGACCCAGTGACCTAGAGGCATGGTGTCAGCTTAAGAGAAAGCAGGCAAGACATCAAAGATTTGTGGCGTGGACAAGCAGCGCATAGGAGGCTGAGCAGCATGCTCCGTCCTTAGAGCAGTGGCCCTGCAAAAGACTGTTCCCGTTGGCTCCCGCCACTAAAAGCAGTACTGCCATTTAGCGAGGCGCCGTGTGACCAGTGACCGCCAGAGAGCGAGGCGCCGTGATTTCCTTGACTGCGAGTACAGCGCACGTGCGCAGTACAGAGAGCCAGGTCATGCCACGTTGAATAACCAACCAACATTGGTACGATCAGCAATTTACTCCCTCAGCATTTTCACAAACTTTTCACTCCTTGTGAGAGTTTACCATGCCTCAGGGCCAGGGCGATGGAATGGTCTGAGAAAACTCTCCCCAAACTTTGCCAGCGTTCCATTGCCTCTGCTGGATTGGAGTTGTGTCTCTCTCACCTGTACTCCTTGCTTGGCCAACAAACTGTGACCTCTGCTGCCAGTGTTTTCATATGGGAATTTTTTTTAAAATTCTGCAAGAAGGGCCCTCTGGTCCGCCAACATTTTAGTACACCTGTCTGCCTCTGGAATAAGAGATAGAAAGTTCTCCTGGTAGTGTGGGTCTAGAAGTGTCACCAATCAGTATTGCCCGTCACACAAAATTTTTGAAAACGTGAGGGTGACAGGAAAGGCAGTGGAACAAACTCAGCCATGCGTGCAAGACTGCTAACAGTCAATACTTCCGTGTCCTCACCAAGAGGACGCCTGACCATGCTCTCCTCCTCCTACTTGTCCTTAGGCCTCCTCGACTTTCAACTAACCTCTGTAATATAATTGTAAATACACCCCTGTAGTTTTTATCTCCCCCAACTCATTGTAGATTTTAAGTTGTCACAAGCAGGATTTTTTTGGGTGGGTTTAATTATTGTTATTGTTGTTACTTAGTGTAGATTGTAAGCTGTCACGAGCAGGGTTGTTTTATTTCTGTATTATTGTATTATTGTTATCGTTGTTACTTAATGTAGATTGTAAGCTGTGACAAACAGGGTCATTTTATTTTGGTTTAATTATTGTATTGTTGTTATCGTTTTTACTTAGAACTGTTGTTTTTCAAAAGGTTAACCTGTAAATATGTTAGCGCTATATAACTCACTATAAGTATTAAGATTAGAACACAGAGAAGCAGGATGGAGACATTAATGATGGCGTCATTTACGCTCACCATCTTGTTGGATTCCCTAAACTTTTGGAGGATGGTACATATGTCTGACATCCATGTCCACTCTTGAGATCTTATGTGTCTAGTCAAAACTGAATACCGACAAACTTGTTGATGCTGGTAGACTAGTCACCAAATGCCCTCTTCTGCTCACAAATCCTTTTCAACATCTGCAGTGTAGAGTTCCAATGCCTGGAGACATCACACACCAGTCTCTGAGCCAGAAGCTGCAAGCACTGCTGAAGCACGGCAAGAGCGGATGAAGCTGTAGCTGACTTTCTGAAATGGGTACGCAGAGCGTTGTACTTTTTCTAGCAGATTTGGCAGCTCCGTGTTGCTTTTCAGAAAATGTTGACCAATGAGGTTAAGCGCATTTGCCAGGCATGGCACGTGTCTGAGCTCGCCTCACCACAGAGCAGCCTCCAGGTTCCAGCCATTGTCACACACAACCATGCCTAGTTGTGGGGTTAGCGGTGTCAGCCACAGATCTGCCTGCTCTTTCAGAGCTGTCCACAACTCTTCATCATTGTGTGTTTGGTCACCTAAGCATATTAGCTTCAGCACAGCCTTTTGCCTCTTTGATGAGGGAGTGCTGCAGTGCTTCCAGCATTTGACTGATGTGCTACTTTTGGAGATGGAGGCTGAAGAGGAGGAGAAGGAGGAGTAGGTGCAGGAGCTGTAGACTGTGGGCAACCCAGATTTACATAGGGCCCGCAATACTAGGGGTTGGGAGGACGTACACCATACCAAGGTCGGAGTGGTCGAAGCTTACCACTATGTTAACCCAGTGTGCCCTCAGTGACATGTACCGTCCCTGATCACAAGCACTTGTCCACGTGTTTGTGGTTAGGTTGAGTTTCCAAGTAACAGCATTGTGGAGGGCACGGGTAATGTTGTGGGACACGTGCCTGTGTAATGCCGGGACATCACACCGTGAAAAATAGTCCCACTTGTTCGTGGCCTTGGGGTGATCCTTGACTGTGCCCTCTCTTTCAAGCTACATATCCAAGCCCTTGGCTCTGACGGCCCACTACAACTCAATAACATTTCCTAGATCTGTACATTCCAAGAAACTTCAAAAATATTTGTGCACGCCCTCATGATCTCCCTCCTCGACTACTGCAACCTTATACTGTCTGGCCTGCACTCTAGCACCACTCAAATCTATCCTAAACTCTGCTGCCAGAGTAATCCAACTGTCCCTCCATTATTCCCCAGTCTCTCCTCTCTGCCAGTCCCTACACTGCCTTCCTATTGCCCATAGGCTACAGTCCAAAAGCCTAACTATAACATACAAAGCCTTCCAGAAACTGACTCCTCCATCCATCTGAGACATCATCTCCCAATGTCCGACTGGCTCATGACTTATTCTACGCTAACCCAGTGTGCCGTCAGCGAGTTGTACCGTCCCTGGCCTCAAGCACTTGTCCACGTGTCCGTGGTTAGGGGCACTTTCCCTGTAACAGCATTGTTGAGGGCCCGTGCTTGCTTGTGCAATGTCGTTACGGCAGACCGGGAGAAATAGTGGTGGGTGGGGACCAAGTACCTTGTTACGGTCACCGACATCAGGTTGCAGAAAACTTACGTCTTCCACGAGCCTAAAATGCAACATTTCCATCGCAAACAGACGAGAAATGTGTGAATTCAGTACTGTGGTGTTGGCTGCGTATTTCCGCTTGCGTTCCAAGGACTGGAGTATGGACAACTGAACGCTGCGTTTGGACAAGGACATGGACGTGATTGTTAATGGTGCTAGTTGAGTTGGTGTGCAACTACAGATGCAGGGCAGGAGGCATATTTGCATGCACCATGGACAGGGGATTGGCTTGCAAGCACAACAGCGGAAAATGCAGTGGTATCACCCGCAGACACTGTTCATGGAGCATGGTGTTCGTCCAACAAAGTTGGGTGGATTGCTGCCATGTGCCT
>JARQOD010005081.1:0-50244 GCA_033576555.1 Oophaga sylvatica
TGTTTGTAGCAATGGATCAGGCGGAGAGCGTAGTCAGAAGGCAGGCCGAGGTTGGTTCACAGGAGAGCAGTGTTTGTAGCAATGGATCAGCAGGAAACGCTTGACTAAAGGCTTGGAGCTCAATAATCTCGCAATGACACACCCACAGGGCCAGGTTTATATAGGGTGTGTAGTTGGCAATCAGAGGCCCAATCAAGAGAGCACTAGGTGTAGCCAATCAGGAAGAACAGTCAATGGTATCTGGGTTCAGCAAGGAACTTTGCAGCCAGCAGAATAGCTCAGATGGTAGAGCTGCTGGCCAGTGGACAAGAGGTACTGGGTTCGACTCCTGACAGACTCTCCGCTACAGGAAACTACAGTAGATGGATACAAGTACACACTGAAAGTAGAGTGATTGCTGAATTTTGGGAATTCCTAATCACGGTAAAACCTTCTGGTAGAATTCTTAGAGGCGATGCTGACCCTCAATTACTTCATCTGTGGAGACAGCGAAAACAGTTCTTTGTGAAGAAAGGGTTGCTGTATCCCAGTAACGTCGATCCCATCACCGTTATTCGTCTCCATAAAATTGTGATGCCAAGGAGAGATGTAGACATGGTCCTCACTGCCTATCATGATCAGTCTGGTCACTTTGGAGTGCAAAAGACAGAAGCCACAGGCCGTAGGCGATTCTATTGGATTGGCATGAGAGGAGACATTGAAAAATGGTGCCAGGAATGTCACACGTCTGTGACTAGTAGAACTGTGAAAGCTGATCAGAAAGCATCAATGCATCCAATTGTGAGTCGACGTCCATTAGAAATGGTAGCCATTGATCATCTGAAGGTAGAGCCCAGCAGGACATGCCATAGCAACGTCTTAACCATCATCGATCAGTTCACCAAATTTGTAGTGGCTGTCCCTGTGAAGAATTTAACTGCCCAGAATCCACAGCGGTGGAGCAGGGAGAGGTAAGTATTGCAAGTGCTGGGGCCCTGAACAAGCAGGGGGGCCCACTCATGGGAGTCGATACTGGCACAGGGCCCCTCATAGTACGCCGCTGTGTCTGACGGCAAGTGGGCCCCCACCGTCAGAGACACTTTTTTGTACTATGAGGGGCCCTGTGCCAGAGCGTTGTCCAACAGTGGGCCCCCCCACCTGCTCAAGGCACCGGCACTTGCCCGGGTGCGCCAGGTGGTGACCCCAGCCCTGGGGGGGACAGCCCAGATAGGGATGTGGCAAAAATGGAATATGTTGAGGTGTAGGCTGGATATTCAGCAGCTGCAAATGGAGGAATTGGAGAAGTCAGAGGAAGAGGAGGACAAAGCGAGCCATTTTGCTGGCAACCTATGTGTCATCAGGGGAAGGTGGGACAAAATCCTTTGAAACCCATGCATGGTTCATTTTAATGAAAGTTAGAGCATCAATATTTTGTGTCGACAGATGGGTCCTTCTTTCTGTCAGGATTGATCCAGCAGCACTGAAGACTCTTTCTGATAGCACACTACCAGCAGGGCAAGCGAGCTCCTGTAAGGCATATTGTGCTAATTCAGGCCAGGTGTCCAGTTTACAGGTCCAATAGTCAAAGGGGAATGACCTGTGAGGGAGAACATCGATAGGGGAGGAAAAGTAATTTTTAACCATAGTTGACAACTGCTGTCTCCTGTCTGTTGCAATAGATTCAGTATTACCAGGCGTGTGAGCGGTACTCGAGAAATCAGTCCACAACATGGTCATGAAACCCCTGTCTCCAACGCCAATTCAGCTGTGTGCACCACAAACACCTCTTCCTTTGGTCCAGTACGGCACGTGGTAGAACCTGCACCGCTGCTTTGTGCTGGGAATGCCTCTAACAAATGGTTTACCAGAGTTGCTTCTTTGTTCACCAATGTTAGCTCTAGGTTCTCTTGTGGCATGATGTTCTTTAATTTGCCTTTATAGCCTGTATCGAGGATACTGGCCAACCAGTAGTCGTCATCCTTCATAATATTGGCAATGCGGGGGTCCCTTTTAAGCAAGGCATAATCACACATGTGGGCCAATGTTCCAGGTGTCAATGATGCACTGCCAGTGGTGGGTGGAGGAGCACTTTCTGCCAAATCCACATCCTTCCAGTCACGCACAAACTCTGTACCTGACCTTGGCAAGCCAACATTTTCTCTTGCCCCCTGAGAAGCATCCTCCTCCCAAAAATAATCATCCCCCTCATCCTCCTCCTCTTCTTCCTCTACTTCCTCGTCCACCTCGTCCAGGACAGTTCCCTGAGCAGACAATGGCTGATTGTCATCAAGGATTCCATCCTCCTCTTCCTCCTCTGCTGCAGAAGACTGATCCTTAATGTGTGTCAAAGTGCATGGTGTTTAAATGTCTAAGCATGCAACTGGTATTCAAATTTCGAAGATTTTTCCCTATGCTAAAGGTCCTTCCGCACGTCTTACAGATAACCTTTGCCTCATCAATAGGATTTTGGTCAAAAAAGTGCCACACTGGACTCTTCCTACTACGGTATCAATTTTCATGGCTTGCACGCTGTGCTAATTTGACTGTCTGGCCAAGCTGTCCTGCAACTCTTTGTTTTTTTAACACCTTTTTGGACTGCTACGGGCCTGCCAGATAACCCCAGCTGCGATGTCGATACCTGCTGTGGATCCTGCTTCTCTTCTGAACTCTTCCCACACTGGATGCCAATCCGGGTCAACAACTGGGTCATCCATCACCTCCTCTTCAATTTCATCTGCACCTTCCTCTGTGTCACCGTGTAAGGTGGTATAGTATGCAGGAAAGGGCACCTGAGTTTCATCAGGGTCACATTCTGGCTCAGGGGACTGTGAGGGCAATGTAGTGCTCTAGTTGAATGTACCAGCAGAATCATATAGCAGTGGCTGTGCATCAGTGCACTCCATGTCAGATTCATCTTGGACTGGGGAATTCAGGATTTGATTGATAACCCAGGCATGGTATGTGAAAAGAGCTCCATGGAGTAATCTGAAGTGTGGCCTGCCGCATCCTTCACTTTTGGTGGGGGTGAAGGACACAAGTAAAGTGGTTGTTCCTGACCAGAAGCCTGCACTGACGACTGAGTGTTTGGAGTTATTGAAACTTCAGAAGAGGAGGCGATACAACTGGAGGCTGTTTCGCAATGAAAGCCAAAACCTGTTCCTGATGCTCCGGCTTTAAAAGCTGTTTACGTACTCCCAGAAAAGGGAGCCTTACAGACCTCATGGAGCCAGACGATGACGCAGCCTCAACACCTCCTGTCTTAGGTGCTATTGTGCTTTTGGCACTACCAGCAGATGCACCACCACCACCTTCGGTACCAGGTGGCCCCACATGGCCACCGCCGCGGCCTCTTCCACCATACTTCCTTATGTTTGTGAAATTGTACCAAAAATACCAGCAGATATATGGTACTGTATCAGAAGCATACAGCTGTGTACAGTGAAGATGAAAAATTCTAATCTCCGTATATACTTGAGGAGTATCAGACACAGACTCTCACAGGCTCAGTATGGATTACACCAGAATATAAAAAGCAAAAAAGTGTACTGTATCAGAAGCGTACAGCTGTATACAGTGTTGGGGTAATTTTAAATCTCCGTATATATTTCAGGAGTAACACACAGACGCTCAAAGGCTCAATATGGAGTAGAACAGAATATGAAAAGAATAAAAAGTGTACTGTATCAGTAGCATACAGCTGTATACAGTGTTGGGGTAATTTTAAATCTCTGTATATAATTCAGGAGTAACGCACAGACGCTTACAGGCTCAGTATGGAATAGACCAAAATATGTAAAGCAGAAAAAGTGAACGGTATCAGTAGCGTACAGCTGTATACAGTTTTGGGGTAATTTAAAATCTCCGTATATATTTCAGGAGTAACACACACGCTCACAGGCTCAGTATGGATTACACCAGAATATGAAAAGCAGAAAAAGTGTACTGTATCATTAGCATACAGCTGTATACAGTGTTGGGGTAATTTTAAATCTCCGTATATATTTCAGGAGTAACACACAGACTCTCACAGGCTCAGTATGGATTATACCAGAATATAAAAAGCAAAAAAGTGTACTGTATCAGAAGCGTACAGCTGTATACAGTGTTGGGGTAATTTTAAATCTCCGTATATATTTCAGGAGTAACACACAGACTCTCACAGGCTCAGTATGGATTATACCAGAATATAAAAAGCAAAAAAGTGTACTGTATCAGTAGCGTACAGCTGTATACAGTTTTGGGGTAATTTTAAATCTCCGTATATATTTCAGGAGTAACACACAGACTCTCACAGGCTCAGTATGGATTATACCAGAATATAAAAAGCAAAAAAGTGTACTGTATCAGAAGCGTACAGCTGTATACAGTGTTGGGGTAATTTTAAATCTCCGTATATATTTCAGGAGTAACACACAGACTCTCATAGGCTCAGTATGGTTTACACAAGAATATGAAAAGCAGAAAAAGTGTACTATATCATTAGCGTACAGCTGTATACAGTGTTGGGGTAATTTTAAATCTCCGTATATATTTCAGGAGTAACACACAGACTCTCACAGGCTCAGTATGGAGTAGACCAGAATATGAAAAGCATAAAAAATGTACTGTATCAGTAGCGTACAGCTGTATACCGTGTTTTGGTAATTTTAAATCTCCTTATATATTTCAGGAGTAACACACAGACTCTCATAGGCTCAGTATGGATTACACTAGAATATGAAAAGCAGAAAAAGTGTACTGTATCATTAGCGTACAGCTGTATACAGTGTTGGGGTTATTTTTAATCTCTGTATATATTTCAGGAGTAACACACAGACTCTCATAGGCTCAGTATGGAGTAGACCAGAAAATGAATAGCAGAAAAAGTGTACTGTATCAGTAGCGTACAGCTGTATACAGTGTTGGGGTAATTTAAAATCTCTGTATATATTTCAGGAGTAACACACGCTCACAGGGTCAGTATGGATTACAAAAGAATATGAAAAGCAGAAAAAGTGTACTGTATCAGTAGCGTACAGCAGTATACAGTGTTGGGTTAATTTTATATCTCCGTATATATTTCAGGAGTAACACACAGACGCTCACAAGCTCAGTAAGGAGTAGACGAGAATATGAAAAGCATAAAAAGTGTACTATATCAGTAGCGTACAGCTGTATACCGTGTTGGGGTAATTTTAAATCTCCTTATATATTTCAGGAGTAACACACATGCTCACAGGCTCAGTATGGATTACACCAGGATATGAAAAGCAGAAAAAGTGTACTGTATCATTAGCGTACAGCTGTATAGAGTGTTGGGGTAATTTTAAATCTCTGTATATATTTCAGGAGTAACACACATGCTCACAGACTCAGTATGGAGCAGACCAGAATTTGAAAAGCAGAAAAAGTGTACTGTATCAGTAACCTACAGCTGTATACAGTTTTGGGGAAATTTCTAATCTCCGTATATATTTGGGGAGTATCACACAGACGCTCTCTCAGTATGGATTTGACCGTAATACAGAAGGGAGAAAAAGATTACTGTATCAGAAGATACCAGCTGTATACAGTTTTGGGGAAAATTGAAATCTCCGTATATATTTCCGGAATCACACACACAGATAGTCAGCATGTATTTGTCCATGATACCAGCCAATACACGGTAGTGTGAGAAGCGTACAGCTCTATACGGTGTGAGAAAAAATGAACGCTCGGTAACTGCAGATAAAAGATTAACTGTCTCTTTATGAGGTTATAACTCTGGAACGCTTCAACGGATCTTCGCGATTCTGAGATTGTTTTCTCGTGACATATTGTACTTCACGTTAGAAGTAAAATTTCTTTGATATATCTTGCGTTTATTTTTGAAAAAAACGCAAATATGGCGAAAATTTTTAAAATTTTGCAATTTTCAAACTTTGAATTTTTATTCCCTTAAAACAGAGAAATATATCACACAAAATAGTTAAGAAATAACATTTCCCACATGTCTACTTTACATCAGCACAATTTTGGAACCAAAATTTTTTTTTGTTAGGAAGTTATAAGGGTTAAAAGTTGACCAGCGATTTCTCATTTTTACAACAAAATTTACAAAGCCATTTTTTTTAGGGACCACCTCACATTTGAAGTCACTTTGAGGGGTCTATATAGCAGAAAATACCCAAAAGTGACACCATTCTAAAAACTGCACCCCTCAAGGTACTCAAAACCACATTCAAGAAGATTATTAACCCTTCAGGTGCTTCACAGGAACTAAAGCAACGTGGAAGGAAAAAATGAATATTTAACTTTTTAGCCACAAAAATGATCTTTTACAAACTTTTTTTTTATTTTCACAAGGGTAAAGGAGAAAATGGACAGATAAGGTTGTTATGCAATTTCTCCTGAGTACGCCAATACCCAATATGTGGGGGAAAACCACTGTTTGGGCACACGGCAGAGCTCGTAAGGGAAGGAGCGCCGTTTGACTTTTTCAAACTAAAATTGGCGGGAATTGAGATTGGACGCCATGTCGTGTTTGGAGAGCCCCTGATGTGCCTAAACAGTGGAAACCCCCACAAGTGACACCATTTTGGAAACTAGACCCCTAAGGTACTTATCTAGATCTGTTGTGAGCACTTTGAACCCCCAAGTGTTTCACAAAAGCTTATAATGCCTGGGTGTGAAAAAAAAAAAAACTATTTTCCACAAAAATGATTTTTTAGTCCCAAATTTTTGAATTTTCCAAGGAAATTGGACCCCAAAAGTTGTTGTCCAATTTGTCCTGAGTACGCTGATACCCATATGTGGGGGGGGAACTGTTTGGGTGCACGGCAGGGCTTGGAAAGGAAGTAGCAATGTTTTGGAATGCAGACGTTGATGGGGGTCATGTTCCGTTTGCAGTGCCCCAGATGAGCCTAAACAGTGGAAACCCCCACAAGTGACCCCATTTTGGAAATTAGACCCCCTAAGGAACTTATCTAGATCTTTCGTGAGCACTTTGAACCCCAAAGTGCTTCACACAAGTTTATAATGCCCGGGCATGAAAATAAAAAATCCTATTTTTTTCCCACAAAAATTATCTTTTAGTCACTAATTTTTTATTTTCCCAAGGGTAACAGGAGAAATTGGACCACATAAGTTGTTGTCCAATTTGTCCTGAGTACGCTGATACCTCATATGTGGGGGAGAACCACTGTTTGGGCGCACGGCAGAGCTCGGAATCGAAGGAGCACCATTTGACTTTTTCCAACCAAAATTGGCTGGAATTGAGATTGGATGCCATGTTGCATTTGGAGAGCCCCTGATGTGCCTAAACAGTGGAAACCCATTTGGGAAACTAGACCCCCTAAGGAACTTTTCTAGATCTTTGGTGAGCAATTTGAACCCCAAGTGCTTCACACAAGTTTATAACGTAGAGCCGTAAAATTTAAAAATCATATTTTTTCCACAAAAATGATCTTTTCACCCCAATTTTTATTTTTCCAAGGTCAACAAGACTCCAAAAGTTATTGTGCAATTTGTCCTGAGTGCGCTGATACCCCATATGTGGGGGTAAACCACTGTTTGGGTGCATGGCAGAGTTTGGAAGGGAAGGAGCGCCGTCTGACTTTTTCAACGCAGAATTGGCTGGACGCCATGTCGTGTTTGGAGAGCTCCTGATCTGCCTAAACAGTGGAAACCCCCATAAATGACACCATTTTGGAAACTAGACCCCTCAAGGAACTTATCTAGATGTGTGGTGAGAACTTTTAACCCCCAGGTGTTTCACTAAAGTTTATAACGTACAGCCGTAAAATAAAAAATCTTTTAACAGAAGAAATTGGAACCCAAAAGTTGTTGTCCAATTTGTTCTGAGTACGCTGATACCCAATATCTGGGAGAAAACTACTGTATGGGCGCACGTCAGGGCTCGGAAGGGAAGTAGTGACGTTTTGGATTGCAGACTTTGATGGAATGGTCTGGGGGCGTCATGTCACATTTGGAGAGCCCCTGATGCACCTATACAGTGGAAACCCCCCACAAGTGACCCCATTTTGGCAAATAGACCCCACAAGGAACTTATCTAGATGTGTGGTGAGCACTTTGAACCCCGAAGTGCTTCACAGAAGTTTATAACGTACAGCCGTAAAAATAAAAAATCTTTTTTTTTTTACAAAAATGATTTTTTCGCCCCCAATATTTTATTTTCACAAGGGTAACAGGAGAAATTGGACCCAATAGTTGTTGTCCAATTTGTCCTGAGTACGCTGATACCCAATATGTGGGAGAAAACTACTGTATGGGCGCACGTCAGGGCTCGGAAGGGAAGTAGTGACGTTTGGATTGCAGACTTTGATGGAATGGTCTGGGGGCGTCATGTCGCCTTTGGAGAGCCCCTGATGCGCCTAAACAGTGGAAACCCCCCACAAGTGACCCCATTTTGGAAAATAGACCCCACAAGGAACTTGTCTAGATGTGTGGTGAGCGCTATGAACCCGAAGTGCTTCACAGAAGTTTATAACGCACAGCCGTAAAAATAAAAAATCTCTTTTTTTTTTTGCAAAAATGATTTTTTTGCCCCAATATTTTATTTTTACAAGGGTAACAGGAGAAATTGGACGCCAAAAGTTGTTGTCCAATTTGTCCTGAGTACGCTGATATCCAATATGTGGGAGAAAACTACTGTATGGGTACACGTTGGGGCTCGGAAGGGAAGTAGTGACGTTTTGGATTGCAGACTTTGATGGAATGGTCTGGGGGCGTCATGTCGCATTTGGAGAGCCCCTGATGCGCCTAAACAGTGGAAATCCCCAACAAGTGACCCCATTTTGGAAAATAGACCCCACAAGGAACTTATCTAGATGTGTGGTGAGCGCTATGAAGCCCCAAGTGCTTCACAGAAGTTTATAATGTACAGCCGTAAAAACAAAAAAAATTATTTTTTTTGTACAAAAATGATATTTTCGCCCCCAGTTTTTTTTATTTTCCCAAGGGTAACAGAAGAAATAGGACAAATTGCACAATAACTCTTGGGGTCCAGAGTACGCTGATACCCCATATGTGGGGATAAACTACTGTTTGGACGCATGGCAGAGCTGAGAAGTGAAGGAGCACCGTTTGACTTTTTCAACGCAGAATTGGCTGTAATTGAGATCAGACGCCATGTCACATTTGGAGAGCCCCTGATGTGCCTAAACAGCGGAAACCCCCCAATTCTAACTCCAACCCTAACCCCAACACACCCCTAACCCTAGTCCCAACCCTAACCACAAACCTAACCCTAACACACCCCTAATCCCAACCCTAACCCTAATCCTAACTTTAGCGCCAACCCTAACCCTAACTTTAGCCGCAACCCTAACCCTAACCCTAATGGGAAAATGGAAATAAATACTTTTTTTTAATTTTATTATTTTTCCCTTACTAAGGGGGTGATAAAGGGGGGTTTGATTTACTATTTATAGCGGGTTTTTATGATTGGCAGCTGTCACGCTAAAAGATGCCTTTTATTGCAAAAATAGTTTTTGCATCATCACATTTTGAGAGCTATAATTTTTGCATATTTTGGCCCACAGAGTCATGTGAGGTCTTATTTTTTGCGGGACGAGTTGACGTTTTTATTGGTACCATTTTTGATCACGTGACATTTTTTGATCGCTTTTTATTTCGATTTTTGGGAGGTTAGAATGAACAAAAATCAGCAATTCATGAATTTCTTTTGGGGGAGGCGTTTATACCGTTCCGCGTGTGGTAAAATTGATAAAGCAGTTTTATTCTTCGGATCAGTACGATTATGGCGATACCTCATTTATATCATTTTTTCATGTTTTGGCGCTTTTATAGAATAAAAACAATTTTATATAAAAAATAATTATTTTTGCATCGCTTTATTCTGCGAGCTATAACTTTTTTATTTTTTCGCTTATGATGCTGTATGACGGCTCTTTTTTTGTGGGACAAGATGACGTTTTCAGCAGTACCATGTTTTTTTATATCGGTCTTTTTGATCGTGTGTTATTCCACTTTTTGTTCGGCGGTATGATGATAAAGCATTGATTTTTGCTTCGTTTTTTTTTTTTTTTAAGGGGTTCACTAAAGGGGTTAACTAGTGGGACAATTTTATAGGGGGGGGTCGTTACGGATGCGGCGATACCAAATATGTGTACTTTTATTGCTTTGTTTTTTTTATTTACAGGAAGAATGAATTTATTGGGGAATATATATATATTTTTTTTATTTATTTTGGATTTTTTTTTAAAACATGTTTATTTTTATTTTTTTAACTTTTTTACTTTGTCCCAGGGTGGGACATCACTGTATTTTATCAGATCGCTGGTGTGACAGTGTGCACAGCACTCTGTCACACCAGCGATCGCTCAGGCAGTGCAGCAGGCTTCTCAGTGCCTGCTCTCGGCAGGCACTGAGGTAGCCGCCTCCCTCCAGGACCCCGGCGCCATCTTGGATCCGGGTCCTGGGAGGGAGGAAGCCCTCAGAACAGCGCGATCACATCGCGCTGCTCTGAGGGTCTCAGGGGGGCGCGCATGGAGCCCCCACCCTGCGCGATCCTCCCCTGTGCCCCCAGTACACCGCGATCATGTTTGATCGCGGTGTGCAAGGGGTTAATGTGCCGGGAGCGGTCCGTGACCGCTCCTGACACACAGTCATGGGTGTCAGCTGTGATATTCAGCTGACACCCGGCCGCGATCGGCTGCGCTCCCCCGGGAGCGCGTCCGATCGCACGAGACGTACTATCCCGTCCCCGGTCATACGGGCCCAGGTACCATGGACGGGATAGTACGTCCGATGGCAGTAAGGGGTTAAAAGTATTAGTGCTGCATAGGTGCTGTGTTAAAAAGCACTCTGCACAGCAGTGTGCACACAGCAATACAGCTAGCAGGCAGCCTAATAATCAGCTCTGCTGCTGCACACAAGAAATTCCTCCCCTTTCACTGGCAGGCAGCCTGATAATCAGCTCTGCTGCTGCACACAATAAATTCCTCTCCTGTCACTGGCAGGCAGCCTAATAATCAGCTCTGCTGCTGCACACAAGCAATTCCTCCCCTGTCACTGGCAGGCAGCCTAAGAACCTGCGCTGCTGCACACAACAAAATCGTCCCCTGTCCCTGCACACTAACTGAACATCTAATCGCTATCAGTACAAGCACAGAATTATTTTTTTTTCCTGCTTAACGCTCTGTGTTATGTTACGGTAGCTGAGGAGTGCAGGTAAAAAAGGAAATACACCAGAGCAGTTGGAATCTATGAGATTGCAGTACCCTGACTAACCACCGCAACTAGAGGCAGCCGTGGAGCGTTCCTACGTTGGTCCTAGACGCCTCGTCACAGCCTGAGAAACTAACTACACCTAAAGATAGAAATAGGAAAGCTATCTGCCCCGGAGCAGAACCCCAAAGATAATAGAAAGCCCCCAAACATGTAATGGTGGTTAGACAAGAGGAAATACTGACACAGAAAGAAAATAGTATGAGCAAACGCTGGGGCCCAAACTATCTAAATAGAAAAGGACAGGAAGGGTACTTACTGCAATCTCAGAAAACCTGAAAAAACACCAACTCTACTAATTTCAAAATCACCTGAGATCACACGACCTCTACCACCTAAATTAGTTCTCTGGTGTAACAAAAACAAAACAGCAGCCACTGAAAAAACTGGAAAAAGCAAAAGTACAAAACACAGTGGCTGGACTAAACTGAGAGGGGAGAAGCCCCGGAGGGGACCCTGAAGGCCCCCACAGAAGTGCAGGACAAAATGCAAAAATATAGCAAAAACACAAAATAAGAAATTGTCTTATCTGATAGCAGGAGATGCAGACACGACACAGCAGGCTACAAGGGAAACTGGAAAGAAGGATTCAGACCAGAACAATTGATCACCGGCAACCCTGATGGGAAAATGACTCCCTTATAAAAGACCAAACAGTAACACCTGATTCCCAGTCCTCACAATCCTCACTAGTACCGCTTGTAACCACCAGAGGAAGCCTCTGCTCAGAACTCATCTCAAACCCATTCACAACAGTACCCCCCCCTTAAAGGAGGGGTCACCGAACCCTCATTTGAGCAACCAGGTCGGTCAGGATGAGTTCTATGATACGCACGGATAAGTCTCCTAGCATGGATGTCCGAAGCAAACACCCAAGAATTGTCTTCCTGACCATAACCTCTCCATTTAACCAAATACTGGAGTCTTCGTCTAGAAAAACGAGAATCCAATATTTTCTCAACCACATACTCCAGATTGCCCTCAACCAAAACAGGGTCAGGAGGCACAGCAGCAGGAACCACTGGCTCAACAAACCTCTTCAACAAGGACTTGTGGAACACGTTATGGATCTTAAATGTCCCTGGAAGAAGCAAACGAAAAGAAACAGGATTAATAATCTCCATGATCTTATAAGGTCCAATGAACCTAGGTTTAAATTTAGGAGATGCTACTCTCATAGGAATATTCTTTGAGGACAACCAGACCAAGTCCCCCACTTTAAACCGAGGACCATCAGTCCTATGCCGGTTAGCAAACCGCTGGGCCTTCTCCTGAGAGAGGGACAACCTCTCCACTACCTGGTCCCAAATCTGCTGCATACGCTCAACAACAGAGTCAACACCTGGACAGACAGAAGCCTCCGTCTGTCCTGAAGAAAATCGAGGGTGAAACCCAGAATTACAGAAAAACGGAGACATCAAAGTGGCAGAGCTAGCCCTATTATTAAGAGCAAACTCAGCCAAAGGCAAAAAAGAGACCCAGTCATCCTGATCAGCAGACACAAAGCATCTTAGATAAGTCTCCAATGTCTGGTTTGTTCTCTCAGTTTGACCATTGGTCTGAGGATGAAATGCCGAGGAGAAAGACAATTGAACACCCAGTTTAGAACAAAAAGTCCTCCAAAATCTGGAAACAAACTGGACTCCTCTGTCAGACACAATGTTCTCAGGAATGCCGTGTAAACGAACCACGTGCTGAAGGAACAATGGCACCAATTCAGAGGAGGAAGGCAACTTAGGTAATGGCACAAGATGTATCATTTTGGAAAACCTATCACAAATTACCCAGATGGTGGTCATTCTCTGAGAAACAGGAAGATCGGAAATGAAATCCATAGAGATATGGGTCCATGGTCTCTTGGGCACAGGCAATGGCATCAACAAACCACTAGAGCGAGAGCAAGGCTTGGAGCGAGAGCAAGTCCCGCAGGACTGCACAAATTCCCTGACATCGCGAGACAAGGTAGGCCACCAAAAGGACCGACTAACCAAGTCTCTGGTACCAAAAATTCCGGGATGCCCAGCCAATGCGGAACAATGAATCTCAGACATCACACTCTTTTTCCATTGGTCCGGGACAAACAATTTTCCAACAGGGCAGCGCTCGGGCCTATCCTACTGACACCCCTCCAGAGCAAGTCTCAAATTGGGCGAGATGGCGGAAAGAACTACACCCTCTTTCAAAATAACAGAGGGATCAGATAGCTCAGGAGAGTCCGCAAGGAAACTCCTCGAGAGGGCATCCGCCTTAACATTCTTAGTGCCAGGAAGAAAGGAAACCACAAAATTAAAACGTGTGAAAAACAAGGCCCACCTGGCCTGTCTAGGATTGAGTCGCTTGGCAGATTCCAGATAGACCAGATTCTTATGGTCCGTAAGGACCACCACCTGATGTTTGGCTCCCTCCAGCCAATGTCTCCACTCTTCAAAAGCCCACTTCATGGCCAATAACTCCCGATTACCCACGTCATAATTACGTTCAGTAGGAGAAAATTTTCGAGAGAAAAAGGCACAAGGGTTACTTTTAGAGGTCTCTGGATCTTTTTGGGACAAAACGGCACCTGCCCCAATTTCAGAGGCATCAACCTCCACCTGAAATGGCAGAGAAACATCAGGCTGCCGTAGAACAGGAGCAGAAGTGAATCTCTGCTTAAGTTCCTGAAATGCAGAGACTGCCTCAGGAGGCCAATTCACCACATCAGAACCCTTTCTGGTCAAATCAGTTAATGGTTTAACAATAACCGAGAAATTACCAATAAATTTACGATAAAAATTGGCAAAACCCAAAAATCTCTGAAGAGCCTTTAATGAAGTAGGTTGGACCCAATCACAGATGGCCTGAACCTTGACCGGGTCCATTTCAATAACAGATGGGGACAAAATGAATCCCAGAAATGAGATCTTCTGTACGCCAAAAAGACACTTTGATCCCTTCACATACAGAGCATTCTCTCTCAAAATCTGGAATACAGTTCGAACATGTTTCACATGAGAGTCCCAGTCATTAGAAAAAATCAAGATATCATCCAAATAAACAATCAGAAACTTGTCCACAAAATCCCTGAAAATGTCATTCATGAAGGACTGGAAGACGGAAGGAGCATTAGTGAGCCCAAAGGGCATCACAAGGTACTCAAAATGCCCTTCAGGGGTGTTAAATGCCGTCTTCCATTCATCCCCGTGCTTAATGCGAATAAGGTTATACGCCCCCCTGAGGTCAAGCTTGGTAAACCAAGTAGCGTTTTTCACCCTGGAAAACAGGTCAGAAATCAAGGGTAACGGGTATTGATATTTCACAGTAATATTGTTCAAGAGACGATAATCAATACACGGCCTTAATGAACCATCTTTTTTGGCCACAAAGAAAAAACCGGCACCTAAGGGTGAAGAGGATGGTCTGATATGACCCTTCTCCAATGATTCCTTGATATAAGACCGCATAGCGTCATGTTCAGGTACAGACAAGTTAAAAAGGCGACCTTTAGGGAATTTACTACCTGGCACTAATTCAATAGCGCAGTCATAGCTCCTATGGGGAGGCAAGGATGCAGATTTACTTTCGCTAAACACATCAGAAAAATCAAACAAAAAGTCAGGAACATCCTCAGCCTGGGGGAGGCAGAAAAAACAGGAGTGTTGGTATTAACACATTGGCAGCCCCAACTGGTTACAGACACAGATTTCCAATCCAAAACAGGATTATGAGACTGTAACCAAGGGAAACCCAGCACTATAATGTCATGCAGATTATATAGAAGCAAAAATTTGCAGCACTCCTGGTGATCAGGTTCAACCCTCATTATCACCTGAGTAGAAAACTGGGGTTTATTCTCAGCCAAAGGGGTAGAATCGATCCCCAGTAAAGGAATAGACTTATGTAGGGGTATCAAGGGAAACCCACAACGTTTAGCAAAATCATAATCCATCAGGTTAATAGCTGCTCCAGAATCAACGAAAGCCTGAGCAGAAAATGAGGACAGAGAGCATATCAGAGTGACAGTTAATAAAAACTTAGTCTGAACACTACCCAAGACAACTGAGCGTGCAAAATGTCTTCCCCGCTTAGGGCAGACTGAAATAGCATGAGAGGCATCACCACAGTAGAAACATAACCCATTGCGCTTTCGAAACTCATGACGCTGTGCCCCAGACACCACTCTATCACACTGCATGGGCTCAGCAGCTGGCTCACAAGGCAACACCACTCCACGCATACTTCTCCGCTCACGCAAACGTCTGTCAATTTGAATCGCTAATGACATAGAATCATTGAGACCAGAGGGGACAGGGAATCCCACCATAACATCCTTTACATTATCCGACAGACCCTTCCGGAAAAGGGCCGCCAAAGCGTCGTCATTCCATTTGGTCAGGACTGCCCACCTACGGAATCTCTGACAGTATAACTCAGCGTCATCAAGCCCCTGATTTAATGCCAACAAGGCTTTTTCAGCTTGATCAGTGACATTAGGCTCATCGTACAATAACCCCAAAGCCTGAAAAAATGCATCAACATCACTCAAAACAGGATCCCCAGGTATCAGGGAAAAAGCCCAATCCTGAGGATCGCCGCGCAGGAGAGAGATGATAATTTAAACCTGCTGCGCTGCGTTTCCTGAGGACTTAGATTTTAAGGCAAGAAACAATTTACAATTATTTTTGAAATTCTGAAACTTAGCTCGATCCCCTAAAAATAAATCTGGCATGGGAATCCTAGGTTCCACAACAGGCAACCTAGCAAGATAGATAGCAATACTCCGAACCTCAGTGGCAAGCTGATCCACACGGCCAGACAACTGTGCAAACTCCATTGGGAGAAAAGATCCTCCCCAGCACCCAGAGATACAGAGGGAAAAAAAAAAAATAAAATTGCAACAAACAGAAAAATATCTCTGACAACTTTTCTTCCTTCAAAATATTTTTTCCCTTCTGTGAGTACCATACAATTTTTATGGCCGGTGATACTGTTATGTTACGGTAGCTGAGGAGTGCAGGTAAAAAAGGAAATACACCAGAGCAGTTGGAAACTATGAGATTGCAGTACCCTGACTAACCACCGCAACTAGAGGCAGCCGTGGAGCGTTCCTACGTTGGTCCTAGACGCCTCGTCACAGCCTGAGAAACTAACTACACCTAAAGATAGAAATAGGAAAGCTATCTGCCCCGGAGCAGAACCCCAAAGATAATAGAAAGCCCCCAAACATGTAATGGCGGTTAGACAAGAGGAAATACTGACACAGAAAGAAAATAGTATGAGCAAACGCTGGGGCCCAAACTATCTAAATAGAAAAGGACAGGAAGGGTACTTACTGCAATCTCAGAAAACCCTGAAAAAACACCAACTCTACTAATTTCAAAATCACCTGAGATCACACGACCTCTACCACCTAAATTAGTTCTCTGGTGTAACAAAAACAAAACAGCAGCCACTGAAAAAACTGGAAAAAGCAAAAGTACAAAACACAGTGGCTGGACTAAACTGAGAGGGCAGAAGCCCCCGGAGGGGACCCTGAAGGCCCCCACAGAAGTGCAGGACAAAATGCAAAAATATAGCAAAAACACAAAATAAGAAATTGTCTTATCTGATAGCAGGAGATGCAGACACGACACAGCAGGCTACAAGGGAAACTGGAAAGAAGGATTCAGACCAGAACAATTGATCACCGGCAACCCTGATGGGAAAATGACTCCCTTATAAAAGACCAAACAGTAACACCTGATTCCCAGTCCTCACAATCCTCACTAGTACCGCTTGTAACCACCAGAGGAAGCCTCTGCTCAGAACTCATCTCAAACCCATTCACAACAGCTCTCCCTACTGAGAAACAGTGGCAGCAACCTCTCCCTACGCTAAGATCGGCAGAAGTAAAATGGCTGTCTGTGGTTAGGGCTTTTATAGGCACTGTGACCCCACACAAAGCAAGCCAATGACTGCAATGCCCTTCTCTAAGATGGTGGTGGTTGCTGCCCATGTCATCGCGTTGCCCACAGTGTGCGTCCTTGCTCATTGACTGAGAAAAGGCTCTTTAAGCATTATGGGAAAACCGACTTTTTTTAATCTGACCGACCTGTTTTGCTCAACTCTAGTGAAAACCTTTATCCAGTAGTGGGTGCACCAAATCCCACACAATTTTCCCACTCACTCCCAGGACAGGGGGATATTCAGGGTGTTCAATCCTGGTGCCCTTTCCTTCGTAAACTCTATACCTGTGAGTGTACCCTGAGGTACTCTCACACAGTTAGAAAAGTTTAATTCCATACCTGGCCCTCTTGCTGGGCAGGTACTGACGGAATTTTAGCCTTCTCTTAAAATGCAAACTTTTTGTTGAAGTACTCGATGATCAGCCGAACTTTGAACAGACAGTCAAAGTTAGGGTCATCTCGTGGGGGAAACAGTGCATTATCGATATAATGCAGGAATTTGTGGATGGCCTCAAAACGAGTCGGGGCCATGACTATTCGGAACACTGGAGTGTTGTATAAAACATCAAGACTCCAATATTGCCAAAGTTCTGGCTTCTTCAGGAACCCCATGTGAAGGACCAGGCCCCAAAACTGCATCATTTCAACTACGTCTACAAGAGACCAGTTAGAAAATGATGAACTGGGGTTTTGTGCCAAAAATTGATGAACATATAAATTAGTTTGGCCCTCCATGTGGTTAAAAATATCCTCAGAAAAAAAAGACTGAAAAAGTCTATTTCTGTGAGGCCGGTGGTGTCAAATTTGTTTCCTGATTCTGCCACAAAATGAGGAGTCATTGGCTCAAAATTTTCGAAGAGCGATGTCCTTACGGGGTCCGAAGTGGGGTGCTCTGGTTCATCTTCATCTTTTGGAATGGTGGGCGCTGCCTCATCTTCTGTCCTGAGACATCTGTGTGGCGGTTCTGCAGGACCTGAGGATTAAGATGAGGAGGAGGAAGAGGAAGAGGATGAGGATGAAGAATCTGAGAAATAAAAAATGTGGGATCCTCTCCCTCGCTATCAGTGTCAGAGGCAAGGAAAGCATATGCCTCCTCGAGCGAATAGCGCTGTTGGGATGAACATTACAGGCAGGACTTTTTTTTATAAATATGACGCTTATGTCAAGGAATTTATTTTTAACTGTTTGTGTGTGTGGGTGATAGTGTTTGGTGTAAACTTTTGTCTGAAAAGAAAAAGCTAAAAGAAAAAAAGAACCAGGGAGAAAAAAATGCCTGTGAAAATAAAAGTGTCTAAAACAACAGGCACAAGCTCTGATCAATGAACTGCGTCACTTATCAAAGTTCGGTGGCTACTGGATGTGCGCATGGGGGTGGCGCAAGGGAGGTGAGAAAGAAAAATGGAAAACAAGAGGCACAAGCTCTAATAAGTGAACTGCATCACTTATCAAAGTTTGGCGGCTGCTGGATGTGCGCAAGGAGGTGGCGCAATGGGGGATGAGAAAGAAAAGCGAGCTCAAGTGTTGATCGGTGAACTGCGTCACCAATCAACGCTCGGCGGCTGCTAAATGTGCACACAGAGGCGGCGCAAAGGGTGATTTGGAGGGGGTAAAAAGAGGGGGAAAGGGAAGGGGGAAGGTGGATGGGGGATTGGGGTGGATGAAGAGAGATCAGGCAGGGATCAGGGATCAAAGCTCTTACGGTTGTAGTCTCTCGTCTTTCTTCTGTATTGTCCTTTTTCTTCTTTCTTTCTTCTTTTTTCAGAAGGGATTGTTGTGTCACAGGCCCAGCACAGCAGGAGATCCACTCTGTGAGTACCTGCAGAGCAGTCTCAGCCAAGTCACAGACAGGTCACAGAACAATCATACAGCTGATGATATCAATCACACGAATCAGAGCTGGCCCTGGTGACGCCAGGCAGCTCACCGGCAGTGAACAGTGCGGTAACATAGCGGCTATGCCCTTCAATTGACGGGATCGATGTGATTGTCGATTGCGCCAATCAGAGCAGTTTTCACCGTTGCCTGGCGTTGCCAGGCAGCAGCCTAGGATCGAGTACATCGGTACTCAATCCTAGGCTAAGACATCACTATTTCAGGCAATCTGATTGCCTGAAACAGTGAGAAAGGCTGCGATTGGCTGTTCAGAAATAAACAGTCTATCACAGCGATTGTGAGTGTGGGTGGGCGGGGACACCCCCCGGGATGCCGACACCATCTTCCCCCAGGTAAGATGGCCCTGAAATTTTCATGCGATCACCACAACTTTGGTGGCAGTGTCTCATGAAAGATATGACGTACTATCCCGTCCATGGTCAGACAGGTCCAGTGCACATGGACAGGATAGTACGTCTAATGTCAGAGAGGGGTTAAGGGAAAAAAAATTATGAAACATTTTTTCCTGCATAATGACTTGTATGTAAGACAAAATTTTAAAATGATTCTAAAAAGATTATAATTTAAGTATACCAAAATTATTTTTTATTACAAAATAGGAAATTTCAGTTTAATTTACGAAGAAAGCAAGAACTGCCAAAAATGTGATGTAAGAGGTACTCAGATGCACCCTGTGTTAGACAAAAAGGAAAGCCTCTTACACATTCTGCTCAAATTGTCATATATTGGTACTTCTAGAGTCAAAAAGGATATGCACTTTTGCGGGTTTTATACCAAGGAAATGTACTTCAATGAATAGACCAATGAATAGTCTATGGTGAGCAATATAATACACTACAGATTATTTTCTTCACCAAATCTGCAAGTCAAAAATACTCAACGTGTGCATCACATTTCAGGTTTCTCATCCACTTTGCTGACTTCAGGTTTTGATTCTGATTTTGTCACAAATTTGAGCAGATAAAATGCAATAAAAATGCACCAAATCTGCAATGAATTAATTTTTAAACAAGTTTTTAGAGGGTTATATACCAACAAAATGTACTCCAGGAATAGTCTATGGATGAGCAATATAATAACAAGTTTTTGAGACTTATATTCCACTGAAATCTAAAAGTGTAAAAGTCTATGGATCAGCAATATAATACTGATAATTTTTTTATCAAGTTTTTAGAGGTTTTTATAGCAACTAAATGTACCCAAGAACATGTTAAACTATGTAATTAGATAATGGATAAACCCCGCGCTAAACCTAAGAGCACTTGGAGGACGACAATAAATATAAAAAATTGTAGGAAAATTGCAAGATGCTAAACTCACTGAAATTACTGGGTTTAAAAGAGAGAAGAAATCCTGTGGATGATGTTCTCTCCAGATATATATAATGATGATGGAGAATATGCACAGGATCTGGATAGGACAAAAATAAAAAATGGTGAATTGGGGGTTTGCGAAATTATATATCAAAAATAAAAAACTGTAATTTTCTTGTACTTACAAAGGTACATGAGTATTGCGTTGATTGGCAGATTCAAAAATAATACTGAATTAAATGAATTATAGATCCAAAAATAGGTTCAAAATATATTCCTGCTCAAAGCCGTTCCCTAAGGAAAGGTTATTAAATAATTATATATGGATATAGGTGATGTATATAAAGATCACATGTGACTACTATACTTACAGAGCGTATGAATAATGTGCATGAGCAATATTTTCAGAAAAATTTTGAAATGTACCCAAGTACACGTTTTACTGCGTGAATGAGCAATAAAATACCAAAAAAGAATTTACCAAGTTTTTAGAGGCTTTTATAGCAATGAAATGTACTTAAGAGCATGTTACACAGTGTGGATGAGCAATAAAATATTGTTAAATTTTTTACCCAGTTTTTGGAGCATTTTATACCAACAAAATGTACCAAAGAACATGTAATATTTTATAAATGAGCAATGTAATACTGAAAAAAAATTTTAACAATTTTTTGGATGGTTAGATGCCACTGAAATGCACTCAAGAAGATGGATGAGCAATGTAAAACCAATACATTTTTTAACAAGTTTTTTGATGGTTATATACAAACGAAATATACCCAAGAATACGTACTACTGTATGGATGGGCAATTTAATACCGATAAATTTGTGAACAAGGTTTTTGAGGGTTATATAGCAATGAAATATATCCTGTTATGTTAGGTAGCTGAGGAGGACAGGTACAACAGCTGTGCATCCGTACACCTGAGATGTTGGTAACTAATGGGTTGCAGATTCCTAAACTAACCACACAACTAGAGGTAGCTGTGGAGCGTTCCTACGTTGATCCTAGACGCCTCGTCACAGCCTGAGAGATAACTACACCTAAAGGCAGAAAGATGAAAGCTATCTGCCCCGGAGCAGATCCCCAAAGAAAATAGGAAGCCCCCAAACATGTAATGGCGGTTAGACAAGAAGAAAGCACGGACAAAGACAGAAAATAGAATGAGCAAACGCTGGGTCCACAAGCTGACTAAATAGGATAGGACAGGAGTAGAGTTGAGCATTCCGATACCGCAAGTATCGGGTATCGGCCGATATTCGCTGTATCGGACTTTAGATACTCAGTTCCAATATTTTCCATATATCGTATACCGGAATCGGAAGTTCCCATAATTCTTTGAGAGGCAATGTGATTTTAGTCAGCCAATGAGGAATCCTAAGAAGTGTGGGCACATCCTGTACTGCTGCGGTCATGTTAACTAATGGCATGGCTGTGATTGGATGCTGAAATGATGTCAGAATGCACTATAAAAGGCGCCGCCGCCATTTTAGCGTCACTGTGCTGTGAATTCAGTTAGGGACAGAACGCTGCTCTGCTGACTCTGAGGGACAGTTAGAGATTGCGATTTTGTGTACTGTGCTTTAGGCAGGCTAGTTTAACAACCGCTGTGTAAAGCTTCCTTTAGCCTTGCAGTGTTGTTTTCACAGCTCTGCAAGGTCTGTGTGTGAGTGCAGGTGACGCTGCAGTTTGCTCTGCATCCAACGCTGTTTGTAGGCATCTGCACGTGTCACTCACAGACTCTTTTTTTTTTTCTTTAGTGTAATTCTTGCAGCTCCATTCAATTGAAATTATAGTGTGACGTGCTTCCATCCGTATCCAATACATTGGTTGTAAACACTATAGAAGTCCACAAAGGAGCCTTTCACAGATAGTGACCAGTTGTGTGCACTGCAGTGTTCACTCTAGTCTGTGATATATTTTTTTTTTTGCTGAGTGCAGATCACGCTCCAGTTAGTTCTTAAACCACTGCTGGTTGTAGTCTGCTGAACGTGTGTCACTGCCTCATCCTTGTGATTTTTCTAGAATTGTTGCTGCTCCATTCTATTTAAAATAACTCCAATCTATTAGTGTGACGCGCTTCCATCCGTATCCAATACATTGGTTGCAAACACTATAGAACTACACAAAGGAGCCTTTCACAGATAGTGACCAGTTGTGTGCACTGCAGTGTTCACTCTAGCCTGTGATATATTTATTTTTTGCTGAGTGCAGATCACGCTCCAGTTAGTTCTTAAACCACTGCTGGTTATAGTCTGCTGAACGTGTGTCACTGCCTCATCCTTGTGATTTTTCTAGAATTGTTGCTGCTCCATTCTATTTAAAATAACTCCAATCTATTAGTGTGACGCGCTTCCATCCGTATCCAATACATTGGTTGCAAACACTATAGAAGTCCACAAAGGAGCCTTTCACAGATAGTGACCAGTTGTGTGCACTGCAGTGTTCACTAGTGTTGAGCGATACTTTCCGATATCCAAAAATATTGGATCGGAATGGTATCGCCGATATCACTAAAATATCGGCGATACCCGATACCAATACCGGAAGTCCCATGTAAGTCTATGGGAACAAAATATCGCAACTAAAAAAACCCTTTCTTTCGTTGTAAACACAAAATATACACACATAGAATACATATAATATATACATGTCATTGTGACATATATATATACATATATGTATAGTTTATACACTTCTACATAGTAAAATATCCTCTGATTCAATTGCCGGGTAAAGCCGGCTTCTGTGAAAAGACAGAAGCACCCGACATGAAATGACACTTGGTGTACATAGGGTTAACCATGTCTTTTCATGTCGTTTGCTATCTGATTTGCACAAACAATTACATCAGTCTATGTGTGCAAAATTTCACACCTGTAGGGGTTAATTAAAGTTGTAAATTCGTTGTAAAAAAAACGGACTTTTCTTGCTACGAATTTACACCTTTAATTAACCCCTACAGGTGTGAAATTTTGCACACATAGACTGATGTAATTGTTTGTGCAAATCAGATAGCAAAGGACATGGTTAACCCTATGTACACCAAGTGTCATTTCATGTCGGGTTCTGCATTTTCACAAAAGCCGGCAATTGAATTAGCGGCTATTATACTATGTAGAAGTGTATGAACTATAAATATAAATATATATATATGTGTCACAAATTCAATGACATGTATATATATATATATGAGGTGTAAAATTGTTTAAAAAAATGCGTGGGCTCCCGCCCTATTTTCGCAACCAGACAGACAAAGTCAGCGAATGGGGGCAGATAATAATAGCCCAGAGAGGGACCATTATTTTTGGCCCCCCCTGGCTACTAACATCTGCCCCAGACACCCCAGAAAGACAAATCTATAATTAGATTCGCCCTTTCTGGCACTTTGCCCGTCTATTCCCATTGCCCTGTAGCGGTGGCGAATGGGTTAATATGGGGTTAAAGCCACCTTGAAAAAAAAAACATTTTTAGCAAAAGCAAATCATGAAAAACAATCATACCCAGTCTGATCAAATGACCAAATGCACTAGCAGGATGCAGCAGGCTCCCATGGATAAAGGCTGGAGAAGCAACAGGTGCTTACCACTGATAAAGGCAGCCACCCTATCACAAAAACAGTGATGATGAAGGTGTTAACTGCTTAGTGGGAGAAAAAACACACAGATACAAGTTGCTTAAAACATGAATGTCATGCACAGTGTCTGGATAACAGCCTATTTTAAATGCCTATGATGGAAGGCGGGCTGGTCAGCACTGAATGTGCACAACACAAAAACAAGCCATCAAAAGAGCCTGGTGCACCTGCAAAAATATAAAAAGTGCAAAAAAAGATGCATATGATAAATGATCAGATGAGGTATTAGTTACTATTTTGGCCAAGCAGATAAGCTCGCAACCCACGTCAGGTCTCATTTATTGCGAGTAACTAACAGACATAAATCCAAAAAAAAAAAAACATTTTGCAGCACCCGCTCTTTGAGTTGGTTTTGTTGTGCAATTCAGTGCGACCAGCCGCTCCATATAGGCTTAATAGGCTGTTACCACTGGCAGCATTCTTTACAACTTGTATCGGTGTTTTTTCCATAGAGAACACCTCACATACTGTTTTTGTGATAGGTCTGCACAGTGGTAACACCTTTTCAGCCTTTTCATGGAGGCTGTCTGAGTGCATGCATTGTGATCAACTAGAAAACTTAGCTATTCATATATGCTTTTGCAACCATGTTTTTTTGATAAAAGTGCTTATAGTTATGCATAAAATAGACATAGATGGGTATTAGTTACTTCTTTGGCCAAAGAGATAACTCGTACCCAACTCGTGCTCATTTATGCATAATAATGACATTTATGCACTTTTTATCATATTTTGCAGGGTGCACCCGGGCTCTTTTTGATGGCTTGGTTTTTTTTGTTGTGCACATTCAGTGCTGACCAGCCCGCCTTCATCATAGGCGTTTAAAATAGGCTGTTATCCAGACACTGTGCATGACATTCATGTTTTAATCAACTTGTATCTGTGTGTTTTTTCTCCCACTAAGCAGTTAACACCTTCATCATCACTGTTTTTGTGATAGGGTGGCTGCCTTTATCAGTGGTAAGCACCTGTTGCTTCTCCAGCCTTTATCCATGGGAGCCTGCTGCATCCTGCTAGTGCATTTGGTCATTTGATCAGACTGGGTATGATTGTTTTTCATGATTTGCTTTTGCTAAAAATGTTTTTTTTTTTGGATTGATGTCTTGTTAGTTACTCGCAATAAAATGAGGACCCTTGACGTTGGGTTGCGAGCTTATCTTCTTTGGCCAAAATAGTAACTAGTACCTCATCTGATGCATTTATCATATGCATCATTTTTTGCACTTTTTATCATATTTTGCAGGTGCACCCGGCTCTTTTTGATGGCTTGGTTTTTTGTGTTGTGCACATTCAGTGCTGACCCCCCGCCTTCAATCATAGGCGTTTAAAATAGGCTGTTATCCAACACTGTTCATGACATTCATGTTTTAAGCAACTTGTATCTGTGTGTTTTTTCTCCCACTAAGCAGTTACACCTTCATATCATGTGTTTTGTGATAGGGAGCTGCTCTTATCAGTGGTAAGCACCTGTTGGCTTCTCCAGCCTTTATCCATGGAGCCTGCTGCATCCTGCTAGTGCATTTGGTCATTTGATCAGACTGTGGTATATGTTTTTTCATGATTTGCTTTTGCTAAAATTGTTTTATTTTTTTATTTATGTCTAGTTAGTTCTCGCAATAAAATGAGGACCCTTGAACGTTGGGTTCGAGCTTACTGCTTTGGCCAAATATAACTAATACCTCATCTGATGCATTTATCATAGCATCATTTTTTGCACTTTTTATCATATTTTGCAGGGTGCACCCGGGCTCTTTTTGATGGCTTGGTTTTTTGTGTTGGCACATTCAGTGCTGACCAGCCCGCCTTCCATCATAGGCGTTTAAAATAGGCTGTTATCCTGACACTGTGCATGACATTCATGTTTTAATCAACTTGTATCTGTGTGTTTTTTCTCCCACTAAGCAGTTTAACACCTTCATCATCACTGTTTTTGTGATAGGGTGGCTGCCTTTATCAGTGGTAAGCACCTGTTGCTTCTCCAGCCTTTATCCATGGGAGCCTGCTGCATCCTGCTAGTGCATTGGTCATTTGATCAGACTGGGTATGATTGTTTTTCATGATTTGCTTTTGCTAAATGTTTTTTTTTTTTTGATTTTACATTCATGATTAGTTACTCGCCAATAAATATTGAGGACTTGACGTTGGTTGCGACTTTTCTATTTGGCCAAATTATAACTAATACCAACTATCATTTATCATAGCATCATTTTTGCACTTTTACATATTTTGCAGGGTGCACCCGGGCCTTTGATGGTTGGTTTTTGTTGTGCACATTATGCTACCAGCCCGCCTTCCATCAAGGCTTAAAATAGGGTTATCCAGACATGTGCATGACATTATGTTTTAACAACTTATGTGTGTTTTTTCTCCCACTAAGCGTTAACACCTCATCATCACTGTTTTTGGATAGGGTGGCTGCCTTTATCAGTGGAAGCACCTGTTGCTTCTCCAGCCTTTATCATGGAGCCTGCTGCATCCTGCTATGCATTTGTCATTTGATCAGATGGTATGATTTTTTTCAATTTGCTTTTGCTAAAATGTTTTTTTTTTGGATTTAGTCTTTAGTTACCGCAATAAATGGGACCCTTGAGTTGGGTTGCGAGCTTATCTGCTTTGCCAAATAGTACTAATACCTCATCTGATGCATTTATATATGCACATTTTGCACTTTTTATCATATTTTGCAGGTGCACCGGGCTCTTTTTGATGCTTGGTTTTTGTGTTGTGCACATTCAGTGCTGACCAGCCCGCCTTCCATCATAGCGTTTAAAATAGCTGTTATCCAGACACTGTGCATGACATCATTTTAAGCAACTTGTACTGTGTGTTTTCTCCCAAAGCAGTTAACACTCATCATCACTGTTTTTGTGATAGGGTGGCTGCTTTATCAGTGGTAAGCACCTGTTGCTTCTCCACCTTATCCTGAGCCTGCTGCTCTGCAGTGCATTTGGTCATTTGACAGACGGTATGATGTTTTTCATGATTTGCTTTTGCTAAATTTTTTTTTTTTATTTATGTCTATTAGTTACTCGCAATAAATAGGACCTTGACGTTGGGTTGCGAGCTATTGCTTTGCCAAAATAGTAAAATACCTCATCTGATGCATTATCATATGCATCATTTTTTGCACTTTTTATCATTTTGCAGGTGACCCGGGCTCTTTTTGATGCTTGGTTTTTTGTGTTGTGCACATTCAGTGCTGACGCCCGCCTTCCATCTAGCGTTTAAAATAGGCTGTTACAGACACTGTGCATGACATTCATGTTTAACAACTTGTATCTGTGTGTTTTTTCTCCCACTAAGCAGTTAACACCTTCATCATCACTGTTTTTGTGATAGGGTGGCTGCCTTTATCAGTGGTAAGCACCTGTTGCTTCTCCAGCCTTTATCCATGGGAGCCTGCTGCATCCTGCTAGTGCATTTGGTCATTTGATCAGACTGGGTATGATTGTTTTTCATGTTTGCTTTTGCTAAAAATGTTTTTTTTTTTGGATATTCTAGTTAGTTACTCGCAATAAAATAGGACCCTTGACTTGGGTTGCGAGCTTATCTCTTTGCCAAAATATAATATACCTCATCTGATGCATTTATCATATGCATCATTTTTTGCACTTTTATCATATTTGCAGGTGCACCCGGGCTCTTTTTGATGGCTTGGTTTTTGTGTTGTGCACATTCAGTGCTGACCAGCCCGCCTTCCATCATAGGCGTTTAAAATAGGCTGTTATCCAGACACTGTGCATGACATTCATGTTTTAACAACTTGTATCTGTGTGTTTTTTCTCCCACTAAGCAGTTAACACCTTCATCATCACTGTTTTTGTGATAGGGTGGCTGCCTTTATCAGTGGTAAGCACCTGTTGCTCTCCAGCCTTTATCCATGGAGCCTGCTGCATCCTGCTAGTGCATTTGGTCATTTGATCAGACTGGGTATGATTGTTTTTCAATGATTTGCTTTTGCTAAAATGTTTTTTTTTTTTGGATTATTACTTAGTTAGTTACTCGCAATAAAATGAGGACCCTTGACGTTGGGTTGCGAGCTTATCTGCTTTGGCCAAAATAGTAACTAATACCTCATCTGATGCATTTATCATATGCATCATTTTTTGCACTTTTTATCATATTTTGCAGGGTGCACCCGGCTCTTTTTGATGGCTTGGTTTTTTGTGTTGTGCACATTCAGTGCTGACCAGCCCGCCTTCCATCATAGGCGTTTAAAATAGCTGTTATCCAGACACTGTGCATGACATTCATGTTTTAAGCAACTTGTATCTGTGTGTTTTTTCTCCCCACTAAGCAGTTACACCTTCATCATCACTGTTTTTGTGATAGGGTGGCTGCCTTTATCAGTGGTAAGCACCTGTTGCTTCTCCAGCCTTTATCCATGGGAGCCTGCTGCATCCTGCTAGTGCATTTGGTCATTTGATCAGACTGGGTATGATTGTTTTTCATGATTTGCTTTTGCTAAAAATGTTTTTTTTTTTTGGATTTATGTCTAGTTAGTTACTCGCAATAAAATGAGGACCCTTGACGTTGGGTTGCGAGCTTATCTGCTTTGGCCAAAATAGTAACTAATACCTCATCTGATGCATTTATCATATGCATCATTTTTTGCACTTTTTATCATATTTTGCAGGGTGCACCCGGGCTCTTTTTGATGGCTTGGTTTTTTGTGTTGTGCACATTCAGTGCTGACCAGCCCGCCTTCCATCATAGGCGTTTAAAATAGGCTGTTATCCAGACACTGTGCATGACATTCATGTTTTAATCAACTTGTATCTGTGTGTTTTTTCTCCCACTAAGCAGTTAACACCTTCATCATCACTGTTTTTGTGATAGGGTGGCTGCCTTTATCAGTGGTAAGCACCTGTTGCTTCTCCAGCCTTTATCCATGGGAGCCTGCTGCATCCTGCTAGTGCATTTGGTCATTTGATCAGACTGGGTATGATTGTTTTTGTTAAAGCCACCTTGCAATTGAAAGGTGACCTTAAGCCAGGTTAATAATTGAGAGCTGTCAATTAGACAACTATCAATTATTAATCCTATTGCATGAAATAAAAATAAAACACACACACTTTAATTAAAAATCATTTTAATGAAATAAAGACACATGTTTTTGACCATCTTTTATTTGACTGCAAAAACCATTTCCTGTAATAAAAATAATATTAAAAAGCAAAATTATTCTTACCTATCCCATGCACAGTCAGGTCCCACGGTGTAATCCTTCAGAAAGGGTTAATGTTTACTGCAGGGACCGCAGCTAATGCTGCAGCCTCACAGTAAACCCCCAAATGAATGAGTTCCTCTCCTGGCTGACAGGAGAGGAAGTGGAAAGCTTAATTGATTGCTTTCCACTTTCACTTCAGGTCAGCCAGGGACACAATCAGTGACGTCAGAGGGAACTGATTAACAAAAATAGGGGTTCCCTTCGAAAAAAAATGGCGTCGGGTCCCCCCTATTTTTGTTAACCAGCCTGATGAAGCAGACTGCTGAGCAGTGGCGTACCGTGAATGAAGCAGACCAAGCAGCTGCTATGGGGCCCGGACAGGTGAGGGGGCCCTCGATGGTCGGGTAGCTGTGCTGACACAGTACTACCAGGGGGTCGGCGGGGGAGGGGGAGCGCAGCTCTTCTATATACTCACCCCTCCTGGTGCGGTCTCTGCAGCCCCTGCTCTTCTCCCACGGTCTCCGACGCCTGTGTTCAGCGGTCAGGTGGTACCGCTCATTACAGTCATGAATACGCACATATTCATGACTTTAATGAGCTGTCCCGCGTGACCGCTGAACACTGGCGGCGGAGACCGTGGGAGAAGAGCAGGGGCTGCACAGACCGCGCCGGCGGAAGGGTGAGTATAAGGGATATTTACCTGTCCCGTTCCACCGTTGCTCGCGTCCTCTTGCTGCAATGTTCAGGTCGGAGGGCGCGATGACGTCGATAGTGCGCGCCGCGCCCTCTGCCTGATCATTCACTGCTGGAGGACCCCGAAGACAGCGGCACTCAGCAGTGGAGAGAGGACAGGTAAATATCTCAGGTGCCGGGCCCTGAGCGAGCGGTGACATCGGCACCTGGTGTCACCCCCTGCTCAGGACACCAGCACCTGGCCCCCAGCGACGAAAGGTGAGTATGTCTTTTTATTTTTTTTGGTTGCAGCAGCTGCGGCAGCATAAGGGCCTATACTATGGAGCATCTATGGGGGCACAATCTATGGGGGCATAATACATTTTTTTGTTTAATGTGTCCCCTCACTGTGCTGGCACTTTACATTTACAATGGCTCTGGGGTTTTTTTTTTTGGGGGGAGCCCATTCAGACTTTTGCTATGGGGCCCCATGATTTCTATGTACGCCCCTGCTGCTGAGGCATAGTATTTAAGGCTGTTAAGGAGCTAATTTCCATGGACCTTGCCAGCAGCGTCGGACTGGAGTACCTTGGGCCCACCAGAGAAAAAATATTCTTGGGGCCCACCATCATACTTCCCAACCTTTGAAGAAGGGAAAGAGGGACAAAGGCTGTGGCACGCTGTGCCTGCTGCAGCAAATTTTAGGCCATGCCACGTTGCACCACAGACTGTCCAGGAGTTGGTGGATGCTTTAGTCCAGGTGTGGGAGGAGATCCCTCAGGAGACCATCCGTCGCGCTCATCAGGAGTATGGCCAGAAGTTGTAGTGAGGTCATACAGCATACCTCCCAAATTTTGAAGACAGGAAAGAGGATTAAAGGCTGCGTCGCGCGTAGGGCGTCGCTGCAAATTTTAGGCCACGCCCCGACCACACCCATTTAACAGCTAATCACACCCATATCCTGGCCCCAAGCGTACCCATTTAGCACTGCTGATCACACTGACTGGTAATGAGGGCACAGTGGCTGGTACTGAGGAAAAGAAAGAAAGAGCAGCGAGATAGAAAGAAAGAGAGGAAAGAAAGAAAAGAGAGAGAGAAAGAAAGAACAGAGAGAAAAAAGAACAGAAAGCGAGAAAGACTAGAGAGAGAAAGAAAGACTAGAGAGAGAGCCAGAGGCGTAGCTAGGGTTTTGGTTTAGTGGGGGCGAAACTTCTGAGTGGGCCCCTAATCAGAGAACCTCAGCAAATGACCGCTCTGTTGCCAAAAATAATCTATATATAAAAAGACCAATATTGATATTACCGCCATATGGTCTGTGGTAAATAATACCAGTCCTACAGAACATATAATAGATTACAGCACAGGTACAGATAATGACTTACCGCTGATGTTCTTTCTAATGGAATTGTTCACTTTTCATTTCTTTTCCATCTGGCCCAGACCGACATGACGACTTCTCCAGCCAGGACTCGACTGCAGAGATTACAACAAAGACACATTTCACTTCTCATATTTTTAGCACTGTCTTGGTCACCAATTGGACTATTCTCAACCTGCACAAACTCCTCATCCTGCTGATACCCCAATACTGAGCCGCTGCTGCCATATGTGTCCCTATTTCTGCACCTGATACCCCAATACTGAGCCGCTGCTGCCATATGTGTCCCTATTACTGCACCTGATACCCCAATACTGAGCCGCTGCTGCCGTATGTGTCCCTATTACTGCACCTGATACCCCAATACTGAGCCGCTGCTGCCGTATGTGTCCCTATTACTGCACCTGATACCCCAATACTGAGCCGCTGCTGCCGTATGTGTCCCTATTACTGCACGTGATACCCCAATACTGAGCTGCTGCTGCTGCCGTATGTGTCCCTATTACTGCACCTGCTGTGTGGTTCTGTGTGACGTCTAAATTTTAAAGCACCCCTCTAGAATATAGTAATGCCGGGTGCAAGTGCCCTAGAAAACAGTGACCACATTTTGTCCCCTAGACTGTAATAATGCCCTGTGTGCCCCTTTGACAGTCACAGTAACCCGAGTTCCCCTATAACAATAAGTGTCCACTTTACATTTAATAATGTCCCAAGTCTCCCCCTGTACATCTCCCCTATACACAGAATAATGCCCCTCACTGGATATATACTGACCCCTTAATGTCCCCAAACTATTTAATGGGTCCAACACTGTATGATGGCCCCTAGATAGCATCCATACAGCATAATACACCAGATAGTCCTCAATATAGTATAATGCACCCCCATAGGCAGCCTCTATATTATAATAAACCCCCATAGGCAGAGTCTATAATATAATGCACCACCATAGGCAGCCGCTATATTATAATGCACCCCCATAGTCAGCCTCTGTAGTATAATGCATCCCCATAGGGAGTCTCTGTAGTATAATGCACCCCAATATGGAGCCTCTGTAGTATAATGCACCCCCCATATACAGCCTCTGTAGTATAATGCACCCCCATTAAAAAAAAAAAAAACAATACTCACCTCCCGGCTCCTGTGCTGCTCACTGTTCTCCCTCTCAGCGTCTGACAGCGGGCGCCGGCAGGTGATGTCATCGCACCCGCTGTCAGACGCTGAGAGGGGGATTATGGGAGAGAAGGAGCGCTTGCTCCTTCTCTCTCTATGCGGTCAGCTGTATCGGCTGGATGCCGATACAGCTGACCCTCCGATGACGGGTGGGGGGCCCACTGCTGGCACCGGGCCCCCCCAACGCCTGTTCAGGCCCCATAGCTTCTGGGCAGCAGAGCAGGAAGATCGATTCTCCCTGCTCTGCCGCAGAATGTAACTGTATCGGCGTGCTGTGTACGCCGATACAGTTACTGTAGCGTAGCTCCGGGTGGGCCCCCTCAGAGCATGGGCCCGGGGCCACCGCCCCCTCTGCCCCGCGACCTATCCTTTCAATTCAGGGCCCACCACGCAGGAGCTGGGGCCCACCGGAGGTTTCTCCGGTGGCTCAGTCCGACCCTGCTTGCCAGCCTGATAATGCCAGGCCACAGCAGTCTGCTTATCTTTGCTGGTTAACAAAAATAGGGGATCCTGTCGAAAAAATTTGGCGTGGGGTCCCCCCTATTTTTGTTAACCAGCCAGATGAAGCAGACTGCTGAGGCCTGGTTTTTCAGGCTGGTAAGGATCCAAGATCCATGGACCTTGCCAGCCTGATAATACCAGGCCACAGCAGTCTGCATATCTTGGCTGGTTAACAAAAATAGGGGATACCCTCGTAAAAAATGTGGCGTGGGGTCCCCCGTATTTTTGTTAATCAGCCAGATGAAGCAGACTGCTGAGGCCTGGTTTTTCAGGTTGTTAAGGAGCCAAGATCCATGGACCTTGCCAGCCTGATAATACCAGGCCACAGCAGTCTGCTTAGCTTGGCTGGTTAGCAAAAATAGGGGATCCCCTCGAAAAAAAAACGGCGTATGGGTCCCCCTATTTTTGTTAACCAGCCAAGTAAAATGCAGACTGCTGCGGCCTGGTATTAAAAGACTGTCAAGGCCCATGGATTTTGGCCCTCAACAGCCTGATAATACCAGGCTGCAGCAGCCCCACATTTGGCGCATCAAAAGATGTGCCAATTGTGGCACTTTACCCGGCTCTTCCCACTGCCCTGTAGCGGTGGCAAGTGGGGTAATAAGGGGTTAATGTCACCGTTGATTGCACGGTGACAATAAGCCCGGTTAATAATGGATAGGCGTCAATAAGACACCGATCCATTATTAATCCCAAAGTTTTTAAATGTATAAAAAAAAGACAAAGCAAGAAAAAAGTCTTTTAATGAAATAAAAGAGACAACACAGTTTTCATTTCTTTATTATACTCTCATTCCTGCGATGCCATCGATCTCCTGTAAAAAAAGGAAAAAAACAAACCAACAGTATATCACCTGTCCGACGCAGTCCATAGTAACGAGTGTCCCACGATGATCCAGCTCTGCTACATCGCAATGACAGGCAGAGCCTGTCATCGAGACGCAGCACAGCTGATTACCTGCTTCCCCGGCGGTGACGTCATCGGACTGACTGCTTTACGGCCGGGATTACCCAGCAGTCACTGCAGTTATCGCGAGAAACTGCATGTGACCGCCGGGGAAAGATGATGGCGGCCATCAAGCAGTCCAGGCCGTGACCGCCGGAGATCTTCTGCCAGGTAAGTGCCGCTGACTCCTGACAGACCCGACCGACGGACATTGACAGTGACAGTGACAATTCCGATTCCGGTATACGATAAGACGACAATATCGGAACTCGGAATCGAAAGTCCGATACAGCTAATATCGGCCGATACCCGATATTTGCAGTATCGTATCGCTCAACACTAGTGTTCACTCTAGTCTGTGATATATATTTTTTTTGCTGAGTGCAGATCACGCTCCAGTTAGTTCTTAAACCACTGCTGGTTATAGTCTGCTGAACGTGTGTCACTGCCTCATCACTACGGACCTTTCTGATTCAAAACAAGGAAAAGAAACTACACAGATTGCGCCTCCATTCCGGACTCTATACAAACAGATACAAAACAAAACCAAAACCTGACAACTCTGACAACCACTCCATTCCAGACACAAAAGCATCTAACTGTGTCATCAATCTCTCAGATTACAAACCCAGCAAAGTGGAGCTTGCCGTGCTTTCTAGAGGACTCTCATTTTGTCCTACTAAGGCCCTGGATAAAACCGAACTCTGCAGTGATATGGAACATTTTTTCAGGAGACTGCGCCTGAGGGAATACTTCAATGATACAGAAGATTCAGAAAACACTCGGACTGAAGGAAGAGGGATCCCAATAACCAAGAAGAGGTCAGACTGGACACCTCCACCTGGACGTAACCCTCATTTGGATAAATATATAGACTCATTCAGACATTTGATAAAATCCACCATCATAGCCACCAACAAGAGACAAGCCTCCAACATCAGTGCCCAGGAGAGAAAGGCCATACAGTCTCTGAAAACCAACAAAGAAATCATCATTAAACCTGCTGACAAGGGAGGTGCAATAGTCATGATGAACACATCAGACTATATGAAGGAAGCAAACAGACAACTTACGGACACACGCTACTACAGAAAACTGGAGTCGGACCCTACACAGGACTATTACAAGGAACTAAGCAAGTTGGTATCTTGTCTGTCTGACAAATCCATAAGAGCTGATGACCTGATACCAGAAAGTCCAAGAACAGGGACATTCTACATGCTTCCCAAAATCCACAAAGCCGGAAATCCAGGGAGGCCGATTATTTCATGTGTGGACACCCTTACTGAGCAAGTATCTGGATGGGTAGAGGGTGTTCTTAAACCCCTGGTAAAGGATACACCCAGCTACATTCAGGACACAACTGACCTACTGAATAAACTAGCAGCAATAGGTTCTCTACCAGAAGGAACCATCCTGGCCACCATGGATGTGGAATCTTTGTACTCTAATATCCCACACCAGGATGGATTAAATGCCTGCAAAGTCTTCATGGGAAACACCGGGAATGATGTTGATTCTGTGGTGAAACTCACAAAATTCATCCTCACCCACAATTACTTCGAATTTGACAACAAGATCTATCTTCAGGAGACTGGCACAGCTATGGGAAGTAAAATGGCTCCACAGTATGCAAATCTTTTCATGGCCAAGCTTGAAAGCGAATTTTTGTCCTCCTGCCCCATCAGGCCTCGGGCCTACTACCGCTACATTGATGACATTTTAATCATCTGGACGGAGTCTGAACAACAGCTAAAGACGTTCCATGAACAGTTCAATCAATTTCATCCCACCATCAACTTAACACTTAACTACTCCAGCACTGAAATTAACTTTTTAGACACCACCATTAAGCTAAAGAACAATGAAATAGAGACATCCCTGTATCAGAAGCCAATCGACCGTCCAACATATCTTAAATGGGACAGTTTCCATCCTAAACACATAAAAAACTCTATTATCTACAGCCAAGCCATCAGATACAACCGTATATTTTCCAACCCCATGGATAGAGATGAACACCTTGGTCGCCTCAGAAAGACTTTTTTGAACCAGGGCTACCATCCAAGAACAATTGAAAACCAAATTACAAGAGCCACCAGAATATCAAGGAATCACCTGCTACATTACAAAGCTAAAGAAGAAAATAACCGGGTGCCTCTAGTGGTCACCTACAATCCAAGTCTGGAGATGCTAAGGGGAGCTGCACGGAAACTACAACCTTTACTACAAAAAGATGCCCGATTACAATCCATATTTCCAGACCCCCCACTACTATGTTTTAGGCAGCCCCCAAATCTAAGAAGCATCATTGTCAGAAGCTCCCTGTCCTCCCCAACAGCTGCAGGTACCTTTCCTTGCAAACAAAAGAAATGCAAAACCTGTACATCTATAATGACCACGGACAGGATAAAGATCCCCAACTCCCATCAGGACTACAAGATACCAGGTACTTTCAGCTGCATCACATCTAATGTGGTGTACCTAATTATATGTACTAAATGTCCAACTGGGCTCTGTATGTGGGGGAGACCGGGCAAAAACTGAGAACAAGGATGAATTCTCATCGCCACACAATAAGAGAAAAAAGAATGGATTTACCTGTGGCCAAACACTTTTGTATGCCCGGTCATAGCATGACAGATATGGAATTACTTGTATTAAAATCTAACTTCAAATCTGAGAAGGATAGAAAAGTCTGGGAATATAAACTTATGATGACCTTTGACACTCTTAGTGCTGGGATGAATATATCCCAGAGTTTTATGTCGTTCTACAACAATTAAGGAATCTGCCTCCCTGACCTTTTAGGGTCATCACAACACAATACCAGACCCCAATCAGAGGGTAATAAAACCTTCACTCCTTATCTATGAACTAGTCATATTTATGTTAATCCCTCTGCCATAATGACAGTTCTGCTTCATGTCACTTGTCCTACCTATTGCATTTTTTCTGTGCTATTTTGTGTATAAATATGTGATTCTTCAGATGTTGTATTAGTCTATGCCTGATGAAGAGACCTGAGTAGTCTCGAAAGCTTGCAATTTGTTACCATCTTTTCAGTTAGCCATTAAAAGGTATCAACCACTGAGGACTCTCAAGTCTAAATATTTTTCTATCTACTGGCTAACACGGTACGAAGATACACATCTTTCCTATATCATGCCTCATCCTTGTCATTTTTCTAGAATTGTTGCTGCTCCATTCTATTTCAAATAACTCAAATCTATTAGTGTGACGCGCTTCCATCCGTATACAATACATTGGTTGCAAACACTATAGAAGTACACAAAGGGGCCTTTCACAGCTAGTGAACAGTTGTCTGCAGTGTTCACTGCAGTCTCTGCGGAATAACAACACGTAGGCCTTTTAACTTTTCTGACTTTCTTTATCAATCTACCAAGATGAAGAAGGCAAGGAGTAAGGCACGTGGTCGTGGCCGTGGAGTTTCAGCAGGGAGAGGACGTGGGGATTCTGTGGCTGCTGCCGTCCACAGTGACACAGCATCTACTAGTTTTCCCCTTGAGCGTTCCTTTATGTGCAGTTTTGTAGGAGCTCGGCGTACCCCCCTGCTGCGGGAAGAACAAATTGAAGCCGTTGTTGGTTGGATGGCAGCCAATGCATCGACTTCAATTGCTTCCACCTCCTCTCAGGACCACAACACTGTTGAGCAACCATCTGTCTGTTCACCGCCTGTCAAATTGCCCAGGCAGTCAGAGAGTTCTGAACTGGAGCCAGCTGAGTCTCTGCTTCTGTTCTCAGAATCTGTTGGCTTGCAAACAGGGGCCCAGCCAAGCAGCATTCTGGAATGTGAAGAATAGGGAGTATGCAGTGATGCGCAACAGCTGTGTCTCTCTGAATCAGAAGAGGCGGGTGAGCCAGTGCCGATGGTCAGCACACAGCAGAACGCATCTGATGATGATGAGACTCAGGTAACAGTTTCTGTTGAGCATGGTGCTGGCCAGACCACCCAACAGCAGCAGGTGTTGGAAGAGGGTAGTGGAGATGATGAGGTCCAAGACCCAACATGGCGTGAGGGACAGGAAGGTGGTGGGAGCAGCTCTGAGGATGAGATTGTCCCAACGGTACAAACAGGAGGGAGAGGTAGGCTGCAGACTCGGTTGCCTCTAGCCTCCAGTTTGGCACCTGTTGGGAGCAGTTCTCTTCCAAAAGTCAAAATGGCCGCTCCCAGGACTTGCACTGCGTGGTCCTTTTTTGACAGACTTGCAGATGATATTTGCTATGTTAAATGCAAGCTGTGTAAGCAAAAAGTAAAAAGAGGTAAAAATTGCAGTAACCTCAATACCACAAATATGTGGAAACATGTGCGGACAAAGCACGTAGTTGAGTTACAAAGACACACTGGAGATGTAGGCCAACCTACAGCAGCACCTACATCTTCAGGTTGTGTTGGAGCCTCTACCTCCAGCTCACACACAGCTGGTTCTGCTTCCTCACAGGATCGCCATTGAAGAACCTCGGTCACTGTTGTCCAGAGACAAAGTGTTAGTCCACCCACAGCAGCAAGTTCCCTGTCATCTTCACACTCCCAGGCCACAAAACAGCCATCGGTACCACAGGCATGGGATAAAAGACGGCCATACTTGGCAAACCATCCACGAGCACAGGCTCTGAATGCTGGCATTGCAAAACTCCTGTCCTTTGAAATGCTGTCATTCAGGCTGGTGGAGACTGACAGTTTCCGTAACTTAATGGCATTGGCAGTCCCACAATACAATGTGCCAAGCCGATTTTATTTCAGCAGGCAAGCCGTCCCTGGTCTGCAAAAACATGTCGAGGGAAACATTAAACATGCGCTACTAAACGCCGTCTGTAGCAAGGTCCACCTGACCACCGATGCGTGGACCAGTACCCATGGGCAGGGACGATACCTTTCCCTCACTGCCCATTGGGTCAATGTTGTGGAGCCAGGTACAGATCTTGCGAGTGGCGCTGTACGTGTTCTGCCAACTCCAAGGATTGCAGGAATCCAGTCTGTACACATTGACTCCTCCTCCTACTCCAGTTCCTCAGAATCATCGCTGCAGGAGCCGTCACGGTCTACCTCCACATGGACCCGTGAACGCTTACCTGTTGCGACCGATATGAGCACAGCCGTGGCCAAACGTCAACAGGCCGTCCTGAAATTAATTTCCATGGGGAATCGAAGCCACACAGCGCAGGAGGTCTGGAATGCCATCAAGCAGGAGAGCGACGTGTGGTTTTTGCCAGCGAATCTCCATCCAGGCTTGGTAGTGCGTGACAATGGCCGAAATCTGGTGGCAGCTCTGGGCCTTGGCAACCTCACTCACATACCATGTCTGGCACATGTGCTCAACTTGGTCGTGCAGAGTTTTTTGAGGGAGTATCCGGATCTTGCTGAACTTCTGCAGAAGGTCCGCCTACAGTGCCCTCACTTTCGACGTTCCAGCATAGCCAGATCGCGCATTGCTGCTCTGCAACGCAGATTTCGCCTTCCTGAACATCGCATCATATGTGACGTACCCACCAGGTGGAATTCCATCTTACATATGTTGGAGCGGTTGTGTGAGCAACAGCCAGCAGTAATGGAGTATCAGCTGCATCAGGCGCAATCAACTCGCAATTTGCGCCGTTCACACTTCACCACTACTGAGTGGGCCTCTATGAAGGACATCTGCCACGTTTTGCGTGCATTTCATGACTCAACGCGGATGGCGAGTGCAGATGATGCACTAGTCAGTATGACTGTCCCCCTTATCTGCCTGCTTCAAAAATCACTGCAAGCACTAAAGGATGAGGTTTTGGAAGAGGTGGAGGATGAGGAGTCACAAATTCACTCACCTTCTGGACAGTCAGCGCAACTTGGTTCCTCACAAAGGGCTGGGCAGGGCTCACTTTGTGAGGAGGATGAGGAGGAGTCAATGGAGGAGGAAGAAATCCCTACAGAGGGAGGTACACAACGCTCTAGTCAGTATGTAGAGCGAGGGTGGGGCGATGCAGAGCAGGCAGAGATGACGCCTCTTCCAGAGGACAGCGTTTGTTGGGCAGTTGGGAGTCTGCAGCACATGGTTGATTTCATGCTGCAGTGCCTGAGAAACGACTGCCGCATCGCCCACATTCTCACCACATCAGATTATTGGGTGTACACCCTCCTAGACCCTCGCTACCGGGACAACTTACAAAGCCTCATCACACCGTTGAACCGGGAGCGTAAAATGCGGGAGTACCAAGACAGACTGGTGCAATCCATAATATTCTCCATTCCAGCCGAGAGCACTGCTGCTGCTACTGCTTTACAAAGAATCTCTGTGCGTCGAGGCAGTGGAGACACCTCTGCAACAAGAGGGAGCACAAGCAGCACCTCTGCACAGGGCAAGAGCAGTATGTTACAAATGTGGCGAAGTTTTGTGTCAGCGCCACCAATGTCTACACCATCCGAGACGACTCCACTCACCATGAGGCAACGTTTACGTAAGATGGTGACAGACTACATGTCTTTCCCTCTCAGTGTACTCCCAGATGGCTCTTCCCCTTTCAAGTTTTGGGTCTCTAAGCTGGATACATGGCCAGAGCTTAGCCAGTATGCATTGGAGGTGCTGGCTTGCCCTGCTGCCAGTGTATTATCTGAGCGCGTCTTTAGTGCTGCAGGTGGTGTACTAACAGACCGTCGCATGCGACTATCCTCAGAGAATGTAGACCGGCTTACTTTTCTGAAAATGAACAAGGCATGGATCTCACCTGAATTTGCCTGCCCGTTTTCAGATTAAATAACTGTTTGCCAACGTTTTCCATGTCTCCTGTTATGTTCATCTTTCTACCACCTGAACTCTACTCCCTGGGCTACAACATTGCCAGTTACAGGGGAATGATCAGTTACAAAACAAAATGTTATCCCCAACAAATAGACTCAATGTAGGGTCACGGAGTTGCGCCGTACCAAAATTGTCACCTGACACATTTAAGTATTACAATTCTGTTCCCGGTGGCAAATCTTTCATCTCCCCAACTAACACTTCTATAGGAGGGGTGTTTTCCTCCTCCACCGAAGGCAAAGGTAATACTGACCACTGCACACATGTGTTATGCATAGTGAGACTGATAGCAGCCAAAGTTGTTGTCCATGGGCTCAGTCAGGTGGGGGCAATCAGCTCTCACATGTCATGGTTCTTGGCACCGCCAACAGATTATGGGGCCCCTTTCGTTCCCCGACCCTTCCTGAGCGGCCCTCAGAGTCTCTGCTCGCCGAGCTGTGGGTGAAGGTTTGGTGAATTTAATTGGTAGCTTCCGGGTAGTCTCTCCCTGTATCTCCTTGGTAGGCCCATATCTTTCAATGAGGTCTACCATTTGGAGACCATCAGTAGGGGCTGCCTGTCCAACCCATGTTTGAAGGGTGTGGGGCAAAGTTCGCCCGAATTTATCAGTCACTATATGATCCAGCATATCGCGGGGTGACAACACCTCAGGCTGAAAACACTTTTCTATCAGGTGTATCAAGTCATAATACTGGGACCGAGCTGGCTCGGAAGGGGAAAACTTCCATTGTTGTACACGCTGGGCCAGGAAATAAACATTTACCCCAAGACGTGCAAGTATCTCACCATTCACGCTCTCATAGTCCTCCTGTTGCTGGGGGCGTAGGTCCCTATAGGCTTTAGCGGGTCCTGAAGTAAAAAACGGAGCCACGATCTCGGCTCACTGGTCCCGGGGCAGTCTCTCCCTTTTAGCCACACCTTCAAACATCTCCAGCTACACCCCAACGTCATCTGTTTGCTCCATCTTTCGGATCGCTGTACGCACCGCTTTCCGGACATCATGGCATCCCCGGGCAGCTCTTACTGTCTGCGGCGCTGTGATGTGCTGCATCAGTAAACTATTGGTTTCCTGTTGCTGTCGATTAAATATCTGCTGCTACATAGCCTGCTGCTGTATAGCCTGCTGCTGCTGCATAGCCTGCTGTTGCTGCTGTGTAGCCTGCTGTTGCTGTCGCATGGCCTCCACTAGCATTTTTACTTTGTTCTCCATCTTCGGACAGTTATCCAGCCGGTTTTGGTGCACTTTCTAAAACCAGGACATTTACTGTCATGCATGAAAAACAGCCTGACCTCACTGCGTTGCCCGCATTCTCCACCAATTGTAGGGAACCGCTGTGGTAGGCAGGGCTGGGCCGCAGTAATGAGGCAAACACACAGCCTTTTATTTCAAAGTTCAGTGATTTTAATCATGAGTTCAACAAAAAGTCCATATAACAAAATGAAAACAGAACATAAATCACTCCAGTTTGGAGAACCACTGGTCACAGACTCACCCTTGCTTGTGACGGGCTTAACTAAGCGGCTGCAGGTCAGCTGAGACCACCAGGTCACATTCCGGGTGGTCTGTTACTCGCTTCCTGGTGCACACTGCCACACAGTAACAAAACAATGTTCCAGGCTTACTCCAGCCAAACTCCTTCCTTCCACACAACAACTACAACAGCTCCTTGTTTTATAGGCCTACAAAACACCATCAGGTGACGTACACATCAGCTGACCAGATCACGTGACTATGACCTCATCACAGGTCGTAGTAATCATGGAAAATCATGAGCATACTTCAGTCTGGTTGAAGAAATATCAACAGAAAAAAAGGAGCAGCATCCAATCCAGGTAGAAGTATGAAAAAACTTTATTCAGCCACCATAAAACACGACGTTTCGGCCATTGTTAGGCCTTTATCAAGTATACAAAATAGGGCAAAATGGTGTCCTTAAATGGTGTGGAGAAGCCAATCACCATCCAGGAACCGCCCACAGTGCAAATAGATATATAACATTTAATACAGCAATATACAATTTAAAACAGTGATCAAAGCAGAAGTAATGACATCACAAAGAAAATACTGCAAAGTACAAAAAACAGCATATAATATTCAAGAGATTACTCCATGTAAACAGTATCACAATATCTGTCTACCAATAGATGATCTGTTCTTATACACACCCATCATAATGTTTGTACCAATCATGTGCTCACTAACTGCATCGTCCTCCATGTCCAATCAGTATCTGCTCATCAGCACTTACTCAGAGCTCTCTTCCAATCGCCCACAGGAACACAGTTCAGAAGACACATTTAGCACACCCCCCTCTGTGGTAAACAAAAGCACATGTTCAGTCAGTACTGCTCATCAGCACTTACTCAGAGCTCTCTTCCAATCGCCACAGGAACACAGTTCAGAAGACACATTTAGCACACCCCCCTCTGTGGTAAACAAAAGCACATGTTCAGAGGTCGTCACAGCAAAACGCTGAGTGGATCATGTGACCACCAGCGTCAGCAGACATCCGACCATGTGACCGCCAGCATCATCAAAGGTCCCGTCGCATGATGACCACATCATAGACCTCCATTTAAAGAAGTCACGGCCAAAAAGCAAAATATCACGTGATCACAGGCATCATCCGACACCCGGTCACATGATTTGATATGGGCAAAAAAAAAAAAAACGCACATGCGCAATGGGTTGTACCAGGGCTTCAGCTGGTCACATGACCATCAATGTCACAAAACCAACGGAACTATATTCAGAGCTGGCTAAAAGTGTATACCAAACACAAACCGCAGCAGAAGAGTGCTCAATACTCTAAAGGCGAGGAAACATTGAAAACTCCCAGCAAAATACAGCCAACTACAGTGTGCAGCTTACTAGTTTATACAGAAAAGGGGAGATTAACTAAATGTACAAAAAACATAAGTGATGTCATCATCAGGGATTATTAGGTCACCATGTGCTCCGATCATTCCAGATTATATTCCTAAAAAAACAACAAACACAAATAAAATATATATCTAAAAACAAACACAGAATTCAGATGCAAGAATTACCTAGCACAAAAATGTAAATTATATTCTACATTCAACCCCTTTGGTTGTAATGTCCCCAAAACAGAAATCCAACGGAGTTCCTTCTGTTTGAGCAACTTAGTCCTGTCACCACCTCTCCTGAGGGGTGGAACCCCATCGATAACCCTAAATCTCAGCTGACTAACCAGGTGCCCACATTCTACAAAATGCTTAGATACTGGCAGCTCCATCATTTTCGTCCTGATAGTACTCTTGTGTTTGCTTATCCTGGCCTTGACTTCCATCGTCGTCTCACCTATGTACATGAGTCCACACGGGCACACAAGCATATAGATTACATAGCTGGATGTACAGGAATACCGTTCCTGGATCCGAAAGCGTTGACCAGTATATGAGTGCCCGAAACTATCTCCCTTAATCATATTGCCACAACAAGCACAGTTCAAACATGGAAAATTTCCATTCCTCGGAGGGCCCAAAGTCAACTGTCTAAATATTTTTGAAGATCCAATATCAGATTTGACTAGCCTATCTTTCAAATTACGTCCTCGCCTATATGAAAGTAATGGCTTGTGCGCAAATTCAGTTACTTCCGGTAAACCTCTATGCAATAGGCCCCAATGCTTGTTCAAGATATTCCCTATTTTACCACTAATAGGGCAATAGGTAGAGACAAAAGGGACTCTTTTAGGGAGAACCCTAGTACGTTTTGTTCTCACATCTTCCAATGTTGTCTTCAAGGCCTTCTCCTTGAATTTTCTAAGGTCCCTCTCAGGATAACCCTTCTAATAAATTTCTCACACATCTGTTCAAGCCTTCTATCCAAAACAGTCTCATCCTTAACTATCCTACGTACTCTCAGCATCTGGCTCCAAGGCAGAGACTCTATCATTTTTCTTGGATGATTACTATCAAAAACCAGAAGACTGTTCCTGTCTGTGTCCTTTATGAACAAATCAGTGCATAACCTTCCATTATGTTTATACACTAGAGTATCAAGAAATTGAATCTGGTCAAAGGAATGTGTCATGGTAAACTTCAGCTCAGGAAAAATCATATTCAGATGACTATGGAAAGATACCAGATCATTCATGTTCCCTTCCCAAACACAAAAAATATCGTCAATGTAGCGCCACCAGGCTCTGACATGGCACCAGTGGATGGAACTGTACACATGCTGGTCCTCGAGTACCGCCATGTAGATGTTTGCATAAGTGGGCGCCACATTGGACCCCATGGCGGTACCACGCAACTGCAGGAAGTAGTCATCCCCAAAAAGAAAAAAATTCCTTCTGAGGACAAACTCCAACAGTGCCAGGACCAGCTGTGCACCATCTGGGGCCATCTCAGAGCCCGCCAGCGCCACACCAACAGCCTCCAAACCTCGTTCATGTTTAATGGAGGTGTACAGTGACACAACATCAAATGAAATGAGAATTGTATCTTCCGTGATGTCAAGGCCCTCAATCTTACTCAGAAAATGGTTAGTATCCATAATATAGGATTTGGCCTCCATAGCAAAGTGACGCAACACCTTGTCTAGAAAGATAGATACTTTATTGCATAAAGAACCCCGCCCAGACACTATCGGGCGTCCAGGGGGATCCAATAGATTTTTATGGATTTTAGGCAGGGTGTACAGAATCGGAGTCACCGGAAATTCCACTAAAAGAAAATCAGAAAGTTTCTGGTCTATCAGACCATTAGATAATGCCTCATCGATCAACATTCTTAACTCACTCTGAAAACAAGGTGTGGGATCTTTAGGCAACTTAGCATAAACTGCCGTATCCAATAACTGACCACAAATCTCGGCCCGGTATTTATGGGTATCCATCACCACCAGGGCCCCGCCTTTGTCGGCTGCCCTGATGGTGATGGCTTTGTTACCCGAGAGTCTGTCCAACACCTGCCTCTCACTGTATGTTAAATTCCCTCTTCTGAATGGACCCACACCATCTCGTCTCAATCTAGCTATGTCCTTTTCAACCAATTGGATGTATGATTCCACAAAACTGTTTTTAACAGGAGGTTGAAAGTTACTTTTGTTATAAAGGCCAAAATCCTGTAAAGCAAAGCCCCTAGAGGCATCATTAGTTGAAGCAGTAGGTATACCAACATTCTCATTAAAATAAACTGCTAATCTTAGCCTCCTAAAAAAGGCAAAAAGATCACATTCAATGTTGAACCAATCTGGATAGTTGGTAGGGCAAAATGAAAGTCCTTTGGACAATACTTTACAGTCCTCATCAGTAAGTGTACAAGATGAAATATTTACCACCAAGCTCTTCTGTTCTATGTGGCTCTCTTCTTCCCTTCGTTCCGTGTTCTCATAGATGGATTGCGAGAGGTACTCGGCATCTGAGTGTCTACTTCTCTGCCGTCGGTGTTTCTTACCACCTCTCCTTGGCCTCCTTTTTCCACATTGTCCATCTTTCCTTTCCCTAAAAAATGAGAAGAAGAGGGTACACAAAAATTGGAGTCATCAGTAGAGTCGGACTCTGCCGTGGTGAAACCAAATCTCTTCTGTTCCTTTGTCTGTTGTCTCCTTCTTCTGCGAGGTTGTGCAAAGGAATCCTGTTTCTTGTAGGTGGTTCTACGTGCTTCACCCTGCCAAGAAAAACGTGTCCAGTCCTGTAATCTTCAGCATCACGAAACCATTTCGTTTTTTTTCGTTTTTTCAATGTCACCACGAAATTTCAACAATTTCTCATCCAAATGTGTCTTGAACGTGTCCCATTGTTGTGCTGTCAACTGCGTAGTCAGCTGTTTCTCCAGATCATCGATTTTGTTCTTCACTAGTGCCATTTCTGTGTGGAGAAACTCGATATTCAGGAGCATTAGATCAAATGAATACTTATTAGTAATCGATTCAAACTTGTTACAGAAAAGCATATTATCCGCCATCAATGTGGGCCGCAGATGCGGCCTTAGTCCACGTGGAATTCTATGCACTCTGTGGTACTCACATAGAGTCATGGCATGCAATTCGTGTGAGATATACTTTCTCCTCTCATTTTCATATCTCTTATTCAACATCTCTATAGTAGGTTTATTTAGAAAAGACATATCCATCTGTGCTCTGGCTAGGATTCTCTTAGCATCATCGTCCGTGTAAGAGAAAATAGCGGCATTGTCCAGTACACCCACCTCTGGTTCAAGTATCATAGTCTCCATGACCGGTGCACGTCTGCCAGGATCCAAAGTCCACAAATATTCAAGCAGCTGACAGCACTCGGGAGTTATCAAGGATGCACGTTCAGAAGTTCGGGGATCCAAACGAACGAAGTCCAACAGAAAAAAAGGAACAGCATCCAATCCAGGTAGAAGTATGAAAAAACTTTATTCAGCCACCATAAAACACGACGTTTCGGCCATTGTTAGGCCTTTATCAAGTATACAAAATAGGGCAAAATGGTGTCCTTAAATGGTGTGGAGAAGCCAATCACCATCCAGGAACCGCTCACAGTGCAAATAGATATATAACATTTAATACAGCAATATACAATTTAAAACAGTGATCAAAGCAGAAGTAATGACATCACAAAGAAAATACTGCAAAGCACAAAAAACAGCATATAATATTCAAGAGATTACTCCATGTAAACAGTATCACAATATCTGTCTACCAATAGATGATCTGTTCTTATACACACCCATCATAATGTTTGTACCAATCATGTGCTCACTAACTGCATCGTCCTCCATGTCCAATCAGTATCTGCTCATCAGCACTTACTCAGAGCTCTCTTCCAATCGCCCACAGGAACACAGTTCAGAAGACACATTAAGCACACCCCCCTCTGTGCGCCCGATAGTGTCTGGGCGGGGTTCTTTATGCAATAAAGTATCTATCTTTCTAGACAAGGTGTTGCGTCACTTTGCTATGGAGGCCAAATCCTATATTATGGATACTAACCATTTTCTGAGTAAGATTGAGGGCCTTGACATCACAGAAGATACAATTCTCATTTAATTTGATGTTGTGTCACTGTACACCTCCATTAAACATGAACGAGGTTTGGAGGCTGTTGGTGTGGCGCTGGCGGGCTCTGACATGGCCCCAGATGGTGCACAGCTGGTCCTGGCACTGTTGGAGTTTGTCCTCAGAAGGAATTTTTTTCTTTTTAGGGATGACTACTTCCTGCAGTTGCGTGGTACCGCCATGGGGTCCAATGTGGCGCCCACTTATGCAAACATCTACATGGCGTTACTCGAGGACCAGCATGTGTACAGTTCCATCCACTGGCGCCATGTCAGAGCCTGGTGGCGCTACATTGACGATATTTTTTGTGTTTGGGAAGGGAACATGAATGATCTGGTATCTTTCCATAATCATCTGAATATGATTTTTCCTGAGCTGAAGTTTTACCATGACACATTCCTTTGACCAGATTCAATTTCTTGATACTCTAGTGTATAAACATAATGGAAGGTTATGCACTGATTTGTTCATAAAGGACACAGACAGGAACAGTCTTCTGGTTTTTGATAGTAATCATCCAAGAAAAATGATAGAGTCTCTGCCTTGGAGCCAGATGCTGAGAGTACGTAGGATAGTTAAGGATGAGACTGTTTTGGATAGAAGGCTTGAACAGATGTGTGAGAAATTTATTAGAAGGGGTTATCCTGAGAGGAACCTTAGAAAATTCAAGGAGAAGGCCTTGAAGACAACATTGGAAGATGTGAGAACAAACGTACTAGGGTTCTCCCTAAAAGAGTCCCTTTTGTCTCTACCTATTGCCCTATTAGTGGTAAAATAGGGAATATCTTGAACAAGCATTGGGGCCTATTGCATAGAGGTTTACCGGAAGTAACTGAATTTGCGCACAAGCCATTACTTTCATATAGGCGAGGACGTAATTTGAAAGATAGGCTAGTCAAATCTGATATTGGATCTTCAAAAATATTTAGACAGTTGACTTTGGGCCCTCCGAGGAATGGAAATTTTCCATGTTTGAACTGTGCTTGTTGTGGCAATATGATTAAGGGAGATAGTTTCAGGCACTCATATACTGGTCAACGCTTTTGGATCCAGGAACGGTATTCCTGTACATCCAGCTATGTAATCTATATGCTTGTGTGCCCGTGTGGACTCATGTACATAGGTGAGACGACGATGGAAGTCAAGGCCAGGATAAGCAAACACAAGAGTACTATCAGGACGAAAATGATGGTGCTGCCAGTATCTAAGCATTTTGTAGAATGTGGGTACCTGGTTAATCAGCTGAGATTTAGGGTTATTGATGGGGTTCCACCCCTCAGGAGAGGTGGTGACAGGACTAAGTTGCTCAAACAGAAGGAACTCCGTTGGATTTCCGTTTTGGGGACATTACAACCAAAGGGGTTGAATATAGAATATAATTTACATATTTGTGCTAGGTAATTCTTGCATCTGAATTCTGTGTTTGTTTTTAGATATATATTTTATTTGTGTTTGTTGTTTTTTTAGGAATATAATCTGGAATGATCGGAGCACATGGTGACCTAATAATCCCTGATGATGACATCACTTATGTTTTTTGTACATTTAGTTAATCTCCCCTTTTCTGTATAAACTAGTAAGCTGCACACTGTAGTTGGCTGTATTTTGCTGGGAGTTTTCAATGTTTCCTCGCCTTTAGAGTATTGAGCACTCTTCTGCTGCGGTTTGTGTTTGGTATACACTTTTAGCCAGCTCTGAATATAGTTCCGTTGGTTTTGTGACATTGATGGTCATGTGACCAGCTGAAGCCCTGGTACAACCCATTGCGCATGTGCGTTTTTTTTTTTTTTGCCCATATCAAATCATGTGACCGGGTGTCGGATGATGCCTGTGATCACGTGATATTTTGCTTTTTGGCCGTGACTTCTTTAAATGGAGGTCTATGATGTGGTCATCATGCGACGGGACCTTTGATGATGCTGGCGGTCACATGGTCGGATGTCTGCTGACGCTGGTGGTCACATGATCCACTCAGCGTTTTGCTGTGACGACCTCTGAACATGTGCTTTTGTTTACCACAGAGGGGGTGTGCTAAATGTGTCTTCTGAACTGTGTTCCTGTGGGAAATTGGAAGAGAGCTCTGAGTAAGTGCTGATGAGCAGATACTGACTGAACATGTGCTTTTGTTTACCACAGAGGGAGTTGTGCTAAATGTGTCTTCTGAACTGTGTTCCTGTGGGGATTGGAAGAGAGCTCTGAGTAAGTGCTGATGAGCAGATACTGATTGGACATGGAGGACGATGCAGTTAGTGAGCACATGATTGGTACAAACATTATGATGGGTGTGTATAAGAACAGATCATCTATTGGTAGACAGATATTGTGATACTGTTTACATGGAGTAATCTCTTGAATATTATATGCTGTTTTTTGTACTTTGCAGTATTTTCTTTGTGATGTCATTACTTCTGCTTTGATCACTGTTTTAAATTGTATATTGCTGTATTAAATGTTATATATCTATTTGCACTGTGGGCGGTTCCTGGATGGTGATTGGCTTCTCCACACCATTTAAGGACACCATTTTGCCCTATTTTGTATACTTGATAAAGTCCTAACAATGGCCAAAACGTCGTGTTTTATGGTGGCTGAATAAAGTTTTTTCATACTTCTACCTGG